>RXPK01000189.1:254496-350854 GCA_004143645.1 Protaetia brevitarsis | reverse complement strand
GAGATCAGACATCACAACGCAGGAACATAAAGCCTATATCAGTTTTTGACTTTCTTTTCAACTTAAGAAAAAAAGAACAAAAAATATATATATGCTCATTGCAATTATTAACCCTTTCAGACTAGACTTCATTCTGAATTAACTGTTTTCTTATGGCATTTTTTATTAGCCAGTTTCCCCAAGAGTGGATAGCCAACAATTACTTCTGTCAACTGTTCATCATCTGGTGCACAGCTTGCAGATGCCATTGCGATATATTTGTCCACCATTGTCGTGAAACGAATCAATTGTGCATCTGCCACGTTGAGTATAATAGTACTAACTGTTCACTGCTGACAGAAACTCCAATTTAGGTGTAATATTACTTTTTTCTTGAAAATAATTTGGATTTGCAATTTTATTCTAATGCGCACTGCTCTGCTCTGTTAATCAGGTGCGCAGTGCACTTCGAAACATGTTGCGCAGTATAAGAAAAAGAGCACATTTGATTACATATGATGGTGAATAAAGAGCACAATCCAGGATGCAAGAGCAAATTAGAATTTAGATGTAAGCGACTACACATAGTAACAGACCATTATACATGTAAAGCCAGATAAAACAACCTAGGAAAGCTTTCCAGCGCAGAATATATATGCATGTATGTATAAAATAGTATCGTTGCTCGCTAATAGAATCAAATGGAATTTACAATTAAATGAATTAACACAGATTTGCAGAGATACGTGTTCTAATAGATAATTTAGTAGCTTACTTGAATGAAGCTTCTATAGGTAAAATCTAATAGTTTTTCGAATGAATACCAAAACGGAATAACAAAGGTCTAACCCAACTGAGCATTAAATGTAGAAATTTTTAAAATTGTATTGTTTGACAATATTTTACCTGGCAGAATTTACATTTTTAAGAGTACAAGAAAATTGCTCATGCATACATCAATATTGGTAATTTTAATACGTTTTTACACAATCTCTTTGGAAATTTAACATAAATTGAATTTATACGCTACTTTAATAAATAATAACAGGTACAGAATAACATGTTAAATTACGTTAATCGAAATTAAAGAAGGTCCAGAATCACAAACTCCTTTTTTATTACCTATTTATATACCTTATTTCATTTCCATTAACTTAATCAGACATAGTGCTCAGCAGGAGAAGGTCACCTTGGAAGAATAAAACATGTTGAAGGTTTTATAGGTACCAGACAATTATAAAATAAAGTAAAATAACAACCGGTTAACACGATGTTGCACCGGTCACTTTGGGTTGAATGTTGAAGTTGATTAAAAATATTACTTTTGAGTTATGGAATTATTTATAGCTAACAAATGAAGATATCACATGCCCATAGTGCTCGAAAATGGATAGGTTTGTATAAAATTGGGCCTTTAAGAACGATGGTCATTGACAGATTAATCGAATACGGCGTTTAACTAGTGATGCCTTAACTATGCAAAGGCTGCATTAAGATTCAAAATTAGAGCGGCTTGATTGGTTTCACCACCTTAAACAGTGGATATAAGACAAGTAAATTAGAACATTTAAATGTGTCCTGTTATAAACATACTAAACTGACATTAATTGTAAAAATTATGTAGTAAAAAATGTTTCATATTTATGACACTACATCCCTGAAGGCCAAATTATGTTTTTAATTGAAAGCAAAAGAAGGTTTGATATTGAAATTTTCGCTTAGGCGTGAGTGTCATCTATTAAGCTTCACTGACTTTTTTTTGTATTTGGTGCTCCTGTGAGCCGCAACGGTTTTCCGATTCCCTAATACTAATTCACAAATAGCCCCATGGTCACTGATTCAATCAGAATGTTCATGGAGAAGAAAATATGGTCTGTTTCTTTAAATAAAAACCAAAAAAAAAAAAGAAACTAAGACCAGAAGAAGCCTGTAAGTAATGACTTCTCGTTAAGAAAGAGGCCGTTGTAATTTTAGCGATCTTGGTCACTAAGAACAAAATTACAATTTTTATTGGAGTGAAGGTTTAATGAAATCACTTTTGTTTTCTCATTCCTTATCTGAGGTGAATGGACTTTTTAATAAACTAGAATTTAAAAAGTAGTTACTACTATCGTTAACAATTTTTAGGTTCAAGTTCCTATTTTTTGAAGAAATATCCACAAATTATTATAAATCTAATTGGCTGACTATAGAGCGTGTGGACCGCACAATTGCCTTCGAAACGTAAAATATTAATCTTAACAAAAAAATTATCTCCAATTCAAACTCCAATTATGTCACAAAAATTTCCTTCTCACAAAATGTCATCCCCTCAAATTGAAATGTAATATAAAAATAACCAAAAAATTTCTTTAATTCAACGCGATGGCGGTTAAACAGTCACCAATTAATTTACTAATTCTGGTCGCATTTAAAGCTAAAAAAAATGTTTTTTTTAGTTAATTCAAGTTTGAGTTGCATTGTCGTTTCAACAGCATAAATAAATTCATCGGCTTTAAGCCAGCAATCCTGGAAATTACGGTAATACCTCTACTTTTTTCTCTCTCCTATTCAGTAATTTTTTTATGATTATCTTTTGCAGCTTCTCGATTTATTTGAATTTAAAAACTTTTCAAAATAGGGATGAGCCAATGATGACTCATTTGTTCATTTTATTATAGAAACTTTTCGACGATAATACACTATTTTTTTAATCCACAAAGTAATCCACAAATGATCGTAACATACTACAAAATAATACAAGGAATGAATTTAAAATGGCCTATTCAAATAAAAATAATAGGTCGTATTGCATGTTAGATGTCAAATAGTATAGGACAACAAAATAACGGAGAAATACATTCACATCCTAAAAATTAAACTTGAGAGCATTGAATTAATTCATAAATATTTGAATTCGCAGTAACACTGAATTTTCATCATCTATAACAAACAACTTAACAAATTTATTTTAGAAGAAAAACAGGTCAAAAGTCACGTTTATATCATAGGATATTTAAGAAAAAAGTTACAGAAAATGGTTTTTGCGCACACTTTTTTCGCATTCGGGTTATCGCTAGGGTTATCATGTGATTATTTGTGTAAGTTTGCTTACTTGAATACTAATAATATTTCTCAAATGAGAACCTATCCATGCTGCTATACACTCAAATTATTTACGCCGAGATTGTACAAAGTAGGAAAAAAAAGACAGAAATCCAATTTAACAAAATGCAGCGCGTATATTTAATGCCGATTAAATGAAAACGGGAGAAAGTCCATAAATAACGGCAGGAGTATCTGTCTGATACAAGCTGTATGTGTAAGCAGCTGGCGAGCTGTCAGCTAGCCAGATTAAGGTCAGGCTTATGGAGTGTTCGAGGGGGCCCCAGACACTAGGCGGGAAGAGGGGCGAGAGAGCCGACTGTCAGATACAGCGGGACCGTGGATTCGTCTCGCACTTAGCTTAGGCGAAAGGATCAACCCTAATCCATTATGGCAGACTAGGCTTAGTTCGGAAATTTAAGAGCGCCACTCCCCGGTTAGACACTCAGATTTCCCAAATAAGATTACCGTCGCCGGATTCCGGCATTCTTAATTTCGGGATGAATTTAAAAATTTGCATGCGACCTCGCACTCCGCAGCCGAGAATTATGAGAATAGAAATGAATTCGCTCGTGAGCGCCATCTTACTGTGGGCCGTCAAATGCGTGCCTGACAAATTACAGGGGCGTCCGGTGCGCGCTTGGAGGGAGGGGTTATCATCGAATTCGAAGAAAATCTAATGGCTATTTTTAATGAAATTAAATAGTTTTCCGCACCATACTCCGTCGGAAACATCAATAAAATTAATAGAGAGAAAATTGATAAAAACTGCAATGAATTCGTAATTCTCGCGAATATTAAGAAATAATAAAACAGCATGTCATTATTACGAGTCTAATAATAGCCGCGTAATATGATCAATTACTTGAACAGCGGTCGTAAATTTATTTTATCCAATTGTACACGCACTAGACATTAAATTAATTTCTGCAAATTTATTACTTGCTTGATACGCTATAAATAAATGCTAAATAAATACTCTTCATTCCATCAGCAATTAATTATAAGTCGAGGCTATTATTTTTACGAAATATTAAAAGAATAACATACACTCAATTAAAATTCAATTTATGTTACGCACTGATAATCTCATAGCTTTTTAATAGTTTCATAAAAAAGAGTACGATAGATTGAAATTAGAATCTAAGTAACCGATACAGGTATACAGGATAATTGAAGTAAATTATTTAACTAGAAATAAAAATAGATGAATTGCAGTGTTTTTAGATATCCCTGCAGCTACTATTGATTTTGCCACATAGTAAGACCATACCTTTTTAACATAATCCTGGGTATCTCAAAATCCTTAATTGAGTACGTTGTGGCTTTTTTTGCTGTAGGATCTTTTTTAGTAATCGGCAAAACAGGCTAAAATAATCAGTATTCAGTAGTGTTAATCAAAAATGTGTCAGTAACAGCAAAATCAACATATGTAGAAATAAGCTCGCATTATGTTATTTGGCAAAAACTGTTATGTTTAAGATTTTTTTAACACTTTTGTTCGCTTGCTAAGGTGAATCAGGTTAACTCACAAGAAGAAGCTACTTTATTTTTCTTTCATATTAGTGGATTAAGTCTATGTCTGCGTGCGCTGAATTTCCTGCAAAGTATCCAGATAAATCCTTTCGAATTTGGAATTTTTATAAATTTCGCTATTATGTTAGGAGGCTAGAATTTTGTGTGTAGTTTTTGTTAAGCAGAATAAGAATAAAAGTAATATTTTTAGAGTAATAAAAATGTATGGTCTCCCAGAGGATTAGTGTGTGTAGTTGAAAAATTAAAAGCGAAAATTCGTATTCCAATCATATTTTTATTTACGACGCATCATTTTATATAAAACGAAGTGACGTTTATTGCCCGATGATGGTTTTTAGGACCGAAACATGTCGCAATAAGATATTAAAATAAAATAGGATTGGAATACGAATTTAATTTTTCAAGTAATAAAAATATTTTTATTACTGTTAATCGTATTGACTGCGTCGTTCATATCCAGTAGTACTACAATGTTCACCAAGTTCAAGTAGACTCTAGTGCAGCTGTCTGCTATTATAATCATGTTTGTGCTGTCTGAGCTTGTTTCTTAAATACTCACTGTATTTATGAAAAGCTAAATAATTACAGTTCATCCGGAACTTGGTACTATACGAAGCTATCTATTCTAAATACTATATGGATTCCATAGCAACCGAAATTTCCGTACTTTAATTAAATAATTTCCCTATGATTATTAATAATAATAACAAAAATATAATAAACCGGCCAGCTATCAGTTATTATGTTTGTGTCCATGGAGCAACTTCAGTTATTTCACAGCATTCACCAAGGAGTAAAGGAAGCCATGGAAGAGCTTACTCCGGGAGTAGGACCTGAAAAGCAGCCCCAAGCCTTCTTACTGATATCCAGGAAATTATAGCATCTTCTGGATATGGAAGAAGAAGTCTTGACGTCATTTCAGCCTCGGTTTTTTGCAAATCATGAAGCTGTCTCCTTCATCAACGGAAGTATGGGTCATCATAATGAACTTGTTTCTTAAATACTGAGATATTTGGCCAATATAAACAGAGTCACATTGCGAACAGATTACTACTTTTACGTTTATACTATTCCCTGTTACCTTTTGATCGCCCAGTATATGTCATTCAACCCTGTTTGGTTCCCTGTCATCTTTGCGCTTAGCAACTGTATAGATGAAGATTGTTCTCTATTTTGGCGTGTTTGTTATTGTGTTATGCCTTGTAGCTGTCTCTCTCATTATTTTCATTTGTAAATAATTTTAAAATGATTGATTTGTAACTGTGATTTTAAAATGATACAATGTACTGTTGCGCACACCTATTTTAAAAATTCGAATTTATGACTGCGCTAGTAGATGAAGCTACCTGTATAGAGCGGAGACCATTATAGATAATTAAGCCGCTCACAGAGGGCGCTGTGTATGCTACGGCGGTGAATACACAGGACTGTTCTATTGGCGAATTCTATTAGATAGTTCGTTAGATACAGTCAATGTAGAAATAAATATGTAGTGGATATAAATAGCGTATATAAAATGTGAATATAAATAAGTAGTATTTAAGTGAATTAAGTGCTCTAGTAATTTATGATTACTGTTTATAGTCGTTTTTATTTATTTTAATAAGGCGTAGGTGTAGAAACAAGTACCTACCCTATTTAGTACATAGCCTGCATCGCTTTTTTGCACCCAGAAAGCATCACAGTACTAAAGTAATTTATGCACCTAGGGTTTTCTACACCAATAATACTCGAAAGCTATAGTAGGTTCATCATTTTATACACACTAAAAATGTTTGCAATTCCTGTTTAAAATTCCAGTAATATATAGGTTAAAATCACTAAAAATTAGAAAATGCACTTAATGTTTTATATTAACTTTCCCAATTTTTGTAACTTCACCTGTACGTTACAAGAATTTTCACCAAGAATTGCAAACATCGTTTTAGTGTGTACTATTTCGTCTTAATTTCTTTTCAAATCAGCAATTCAACATCCAACAACATGCACAGCCAGGAATATAAATGAAAAGAAGTACTTTCATCTATAGAGTGATCGAACGTGCCTGCTACACGGGCCGCACTCGCCTCGCGCTATGCAGAACGTTTAGCCATAGTATATCTTCAAGGCTTCCTCCGATTCGTGTGCGCCAGTTGCCACCAGCTATTAATGTTAGTACGAGTCTTGGCGACTTTTACGCCATTGTAAAGTGTAGTATAAATGTCAAGCGTAAAAAACCGCAGGAAACTACCAAACTGATATCATAAAAGTATCACCGAATCCCAGGATTTACATTATGGTGGTGCCAAAATAGTTTGTACAGGCTGCTGGTACAAATCGGACTTCACATTGGTGCGTGATGCATCTGATCCGTTATCTACCTATAAAGATTATTTTAATTATACGTGTGTTACATCCGTAAATGAAAAACGGCCTTTTTCAAACTATAAGCATGTTTTATCATCGCGACGAAAGCGGTTTAGTGAGAAAATCTTGAAACTCTTAATGCTACAAAACTTTTCAGCAATCTTATATAATTTCTGCTACTTAAATAAGATAAGGAGCTTATATATAATATTTATAGCTAAATAAATAAATAATTTTGCTCTTTCCCGACACTATTGCATACTTGTGTTAAACGTTAATGTCACATATATGAAACTTAGCACTGACCTGGCGCGCAGACGAAAGTTAACCACTTTATTCATCTATATATACTTACTGAATGCGATTTTCATGATGTAAATACATATAGCCAATTATTTCATAAGAGCTTTCAGCAAGTTAAAATTATTGTATATTTCCACTTGAAGAAGAAGACACACACGGACTTTAATCTTCCTTCCACGCTAAAAGATGGCGCAACAGAACGTTCACGTTGCACTTACACGTCTTCTTATCATTTCTTTAATTAAAAACGTGATAAAACGGAAAAGATTACGCAATTAATCAGCGAAGACGTGCGCACCGAGGGCGGCCGATAGGTTTATTAAAATAAAATAAACGAAATAAAAAGCGACGAAAAACCCCACGGCCAGGGAAGGAATCGTGCGGAGGTATTTAAAATGTCGTTTTATCCCCTTTTAGTCGTCCGGGCGTGTATGCGCCGGCTAGATAAAATTGAACTTATGATTAATCTCCGTGAGTTATGGCCGAGGATATTGGGGTTGAACGAACTGCGAAAGCCTAGCACTGTCCCCGCGCTTAATTACCATGTAATTAATGGTTGCTTTCGAATAGTGACCACGAAAGAATCTATTAATTATAAACGGAGCCAGGTTAAACAAGGGGTTTGCCGATTTCACAGCTGACGTAAAATATTGGGCTACCAAATGTGGGATATACCCACATGAATTGTTCGTAACAGAGGTGAGTCGTAAATATAGCTTTTCGTACGTGAAACATATTTATTATTATATAATTTATCATCAGCTTGCCCTTCGTAGCAAATGCACCTTCTGTTAACGAAATTCTTACAAAAGTTAATTCAATTGTTAGTGCTAACATTTTTACTTCCTTAATCTGTCATCAAAAGATATGTAAATAACATTTTAGCAATTGGTATTCGGTCTGTTTAAATTAAATAACGGTAATTATTCAAAACATCAATATATTTCATCATATATGAGTTTGTTTTTTTCAGAAGGTAAATAGTTTGTTCTGCATTCTTGTAGCTAATTCATACAAAAAATATATTTCTTTGCATATGGTAGGTAGATAAAGACCGGCCAAAATAGATCAAGCGCGCAGAGATAACTCATATTGATCTTCCATATGCGATGGTAGGTGACATAATATGTAGTGAGAACAGAACTAGCAAATGCACAGACAAAAACGATATGCGGTGGCATTTAGTAGAAGTAAAGGGCTACAAACGCCGCTCTCTACTTAATTTTGAAAATATAAAGAGGCTACCGCATTTATTTATAGCTATGTATATGCAGCATACTTATTAAATAACTTCCCTTTAGCTTATATTTATCAATAGATATAATTCTGATCACAAATTTCAGTAATTCGCTATTTGTTCTAAATTGCCTTTATTGGTGTTGATTAAAATATTAAATAGTACATTGAGAGAAATCAAAATGCTATTTAAATATTTTTTGTAGTTTTAATAGTTAAAATAATAACTTGATGTTTTCTGTTAAAGCGTTAGTATTTAAACAAATAAGATTGAAGTTTTAACAAGAATTTCTGACGTTCCTTTGTTCGACCTTAGTTTATACAATCCTCATTTGTGTTCGAAAGTTGTTTCGTGTATGCATGGTATACACTGCAATGATTTATAACCTAAAGTGATACAAAATAAAAATGACAGCGATAAATACATTATGTCATTATTAACGCCAACTAAATATATGATATATTGGTTTTATTATTTATCTATAAAACTACACGGGTGAAAGCAAATATTTCTAGAAATACATAATGTACAACTAGTTGTTACCGATTAAAAATATATAGATAACTACACTATTAAAAAGTAGATGATCGTTATTTTGCGATCGTACTAGATATGCGTTTAGCTATTGACCGGCTGAAGGTAGAATCTTAATAAGAAAAATTTCGATCAAGCACCCATTGGTTGTTATAATCACATGGTAAATTGTTCATTGCGCTGAAAGTGATAGCGCTGTATGCATTTAAAAAGCTACATTATCGACATGGCGTTGATTTGTAAATAATTCATAAATGCCCCGTCCACCTGCGCAAAAACTGTGTTGAGTCAAACCAACAACAAGTTCTAAAGTTGTTGAGGCATTTCAATGTGTTTTTTTATCACAAATATTCGGAATGATACGGCTAGGCGAACATGCAAATATTTTAAGCATCAAAAATTTTAAATATCTCCGGAACTTGACGTCATCAGTTTTACTTTACGCCATGCCGTCCATGTTGTTTTATGTTAAAGATTATTATTGTTGTTATAATCTTACAGTTATAATGTGGTTATAGTTCGTTTTTGGTTTAATATTTTGGGTTATTTTATTTTCATTACGATTATTATAAAACTTCAGTGACATTTGTGTGATAGACGATTTATTGTGAACAAAAGTCAGTGATGTAAAATTGAGAATTCTTGACAATTTGCAAAAGTAATATTTGCATAAACGATGTCAAAGACCCATGAATTGCGCTGTATTGAACTGCCTTATTACTGTGAGAGGCATGTCGTTGTACATAACGTTGTTTAGATACTACAACTTTTATAAATATATAAAATAAAGTATATTTATTTATTATTTCAGTATTGTATTTATATCTAGATTTTATCATATGTGTGTGTACTAAACATTTCATGACTGTAAATATTAAAGGTATATAAAACCACCAATTTAAATGTACCGTCAAATTAATTGTAGTTCGGTGTGCTGAAGTCGGTAGTGCGCAACGTTTACCACAAAGTTGAGCATTAAATTTCTATTAGTTGTCTGGCTGCTGATACGTGAGGTATCAAATTTCAAAACCAGCGTGTCTCCAACGCGTCAAAAGTGTAAACCCTTCAAGTTGAAGCTTTATATGCTTAGTATACATCCTTCATTATAACACAGTTTTAATTGAATAAATATTCAAATGTGATTTCATTACCTTACAATGGAGTTTTTTCTAATATTTTCAAACTTCCCTTACTTCTATCAAAAGTAGGGAGGTTTAACCAGTTCTTTCAGTACAAACGAAAACGCTTCAATAATTTAATTTAAAATGATTGAAAGAAGTATATTCAAGTGTTAGGATAACACTGAAAAATGATTAAATTAACGTAGCTATTTTTGATTGGATAACGGCTATTTTTTGGTTAATTCAACCGTTTTCCTCTTCGAGTGTATTATTCGAGTAAGTTCCATGTGAATTTTTGATAATTATAATACTTTTGCAAGGAAGCACCCTCGCAAAAGTAACTAACAATGAAATAATAAATCTCAAAAACAGTTCTAAATATTCTATTTGTTAATTTTACTTAACAATTTCCTTAACACTAATTTAACTTCTAGATCGTATTTAAAACACTTTTAAACACTTAAATGTTTTTTTTTCCTCAGTGCAGGATATTCGCAACACAAAAATTTAATAACCATTTATAATGCTAAAATAATAATAAATGTTGAATATTGGTTTATACTTAGTAAAATAAAGAATAATAACTCCACAAAATAAAATCATTATACTACATATAAACCAATATTAAACATTTATTCAACTATTTTGAGTTGTCTGAACTGATAGTTCATAAATAAAAATGAAACATTCCTCGACAAGGAAAGTGTGGTAATAAGTAATTTCTAATTGGTTCAATTTAAAATTGTAATTTATTTAGCACATTGAAATTATTCTTTCCCTACGGTTTCAGCCTTATTCAGGTGAAAATTGAAAATAACAACGAAAATAGAAAATAAAATGAGTTAGCCTCATTTTAAAGGTTTAAATCTAAATTACAATTAGAAAAATTTGGCAAAAATTTTTAGTTACAGAATCATCAAGCATTGTAGCATTGTAAAAAAAAATCCGAGAGGTTCGCCTGCAGCACAGTACGGAAATACTTTCACTTTTTGTTTTGAAACTGATCATTTTTCTAGAGTTTTAATTGACTATTACATTCAAATAAGTATTTTTAACCTATAAACTTTGATTTTATTTTATTAATTTAAATTACATTATTATTATTATTATTATTATTATTAATTAGCTGAAATATATTGCAGGAGAAACGATCAATCACCATTATTTATAGACAACCTATTTTATTTTACACTTTTATTATTTACAACATTTCATGATTCTATAAGTAAACAAGTTTATATTAATATTAACTATTTACGAAAATCCCTTTTACCAAATTTTGGTAATTTTAATTTAAACTTTAATATCAAGCTAACTTCCTATTTTATATTCTCATTTATTTTCAATTTTCGCTTGAAGGAGGCTAATAATTTAACGAAAACCACTAGTGACACAGTAATTTCAACGTAGAAAATAAATTACAATTTTAAATTGAACCAATTATAGGAAGTACTTATTGCCACATTTATCACTAATCCTAAGCTAATTACAGGTGGCAGAACATCCCTTCCTAAAAAACCTTAAATTACCCACTATTATCTTGAAACTATAGCCATGTTTAAATGTTTAAATGTATTAGACGCCTGATATTTTCTATGGATAATTAGAGTAAAATGAATAAAAAATAAAACGCTTAGGTTAAATTGTTAAATACATTATAAAGAGTAATTCACTAGGCACTTTTAATAATTTGCTGTGCTTTTAATACAGCTGTAACACTTTTTCATGGCGATCATAAAATAATATCTTGGAAAGTGAATAAAAAATGTTTACGTCTATAAAAATTATTTGTACAATCGCCGACATTAATATTTAACACTCGAACGATTGATTCGACGCTTTGATAGTGCTAAATATTAATGTCGGCGGCTGTACATACGCAAAAACTTATATGTAAAATCATGAAGAAAATTTATAAACAATTAAAGTACCTATTGCAAAAATAATGCAGAAAGATGACATTAATGACATTCCATAGCAATGTCCAATACATATGAGTAAGGTTGTAAATCTGTAAATAGGCACATATTTAGTTCTAACTAATTAGAAAATAAAATACCTGTTAAGCAAGTTGTGTTGTAGTAATACTAACATAGACAAATTCGGCTTAGAAAATTAATGTGATCTCCCCAAAAAGGAATTAAGTGAATTAATAAAAATTTGATACATGTTTTCACACTCACTGAACAGTAATTTCAGCCATTGCACACTTAAGAATCTCCACGGATGTTATCTCAGTATCGCTTGTTTATATTAAGGATTAAATTATTCCACTTTAGTTCTGTTATTTGTCAAAGAAATAACAGTAAATATAGTAAGATAACCAGGAACACATTTTCCGATTATTATCAACACATTTAAATGCAAATCGGTTAATAAAGGTGTAACTAATAAATAGTACTTGTATTCAGTTTGAATTAATGGATTAGTGTTTTCTTGTTCGTCTTTATATTATTTTGCGTAGGAGAGTTAATGTGCGTTCCTTAGCTGTTTCTACGAAGCCATACCATTTGCGTGACAACTATAGCGCGGGTAGAAGCAAATAGCCCTTACTGATTTTTTTTTGTAATTTCGAGAACGTATAAATCAGGAAGTTGGACTGATAGTTGTTTATGCGCTTGAAGATGTATTAGGTACTTCAAAAAAATTCGTATTCTTTACCTCTTACGAAGATGTTGTATAAACTGGCCCACTAATCGAAAGGAAGTTGTGTCTAAGTGATCTAAATATTTACGGTAAGAAAGATTAATTTCATATAATATATGTGTAAATGCAGCATGTCTTAATACAGTTTGGGTCTTCATTGATGGAAAAGCAACATAATCCATTAAGGTTACAGTGATTAGGAGTAAAAACTGGTTCCTATTTAACGTAAAAGGAATATATAAATATTTATTTATGTACAACATGGGCAACGGTATTGGATTTTCTTGGAGACTAAACGTTGCTATGTCTGACATGTATTAACTGACTAGTAAATACATATACGTACTTACGACAGTACCTTGGATATGTGCAGGAACAATTTCGAATTGCAAATGCGAACGAAGACAAGTTATTTAATATTAATTTTATCGCATTAGGTAGAATGTGACGTATAAAATGACATCCACTGATATGTACATATTTCTCAATGATATCGAAATTATGTACAAATCTGTAATGTACGTAAGTAGGAACAAATGTACTGCGAGTAGGTAATAAATTTAAAACTCGAAAGGACGAAGTAATCTCACACTCACGCATATTCTTTTTGATGAACGCGATTTTGCCTTAAACACCTAATAAATTAAGGGGAGGCCTTAAGTTTAGCTCACTCGTAAATTACTAACTATTTATCCAAATAGGTCAGAAAGGAGCTATTCTAGACGCCGTAAGAAAAGGTCCTCAACGCTTGTTGACGTTCCAACGCGTTCGTACCTTTTTTTCCGCTCGTTTTCTCCTTTCGTCTCCTCCTATATGCCTTCGGGGTAATTAAAAGTACGTTGCACCAGCGCACGGGAGGACGTCGAAGCACCTCAGTTGTTACTGGAATCCCGTTTCGTTGGAGAATTATTGCCGAGGAAATAGTTTCCGACGATCGCGCAAGAGAAGGACCTTCGAATCTCGAGGTCGATGGGTTTGGGTTCCTCCGATGAAAAAAAAAAAAAAAAGAAAAGACGAAAAAGAAGAGCCGCAGAGCGCAACGGTGCAACGCATCAGGCGCGCGAAACAAGGACGGGACGAGCAGAGGAAATAAAAATACAAAGAAGGCTTTTTTGTTGGTCTTATTGTGCCTAAACAATGGCCCCGGCTATTTTTTGCCGAAGAAAGGAAATACCGAAATACACTGAGTTTATTCCTGAAAGGTTTGCGTCACAAAAAATTCAAAGTCGAAGAATGGACATAATAGGATACAATAAATCATTTTTTAAAAGTGCCAATGTTCCAGATTCAGAAGTTTTAAAAGTGTTTTCTTCAAAAATTGTTTCTGCGTTATTCAATTATGCCAGGATTAATAAGAAATTTATTATATTTTTCAAGCGCACGTAAAATGAATAAAGGAACTTATATAGCTAACAATAATAATATTTAACCAGTAAATCTAATACATGTAGGTATATCGATATCAGGAAATGTTACAAGTATCTAATTGAATTATATTTTTTAAAATTATATAGATTGCCTCCTGCTCAGTTTGTGAAAAAATGTGAAAACAACAACGCTATAAAATGGGAGGAAATTTTGTGACTGTTAATTATTCTGATATATTGACCATGACGTAGGTAAACAGTAGATATCTCACTAATTTTATTTTGCGAAAAAGTTGACTGAAATTGCACTCGTTTTAGCGCAAAAAATATACATCCATTTGACAAATTTTTGGAATTATTTACTGCACAACATATTTGAATTGTCTCAATTTTTAAAATTATTCTGCCAAATAATTAACCTTGTATCTATTCACTGTTATTCTTTAATTCAATATACTTCGATTCCCCTTCTGAAGGTCTTGATTCAAGGATTCATGGGAGTCAAAAACAAATGTCTTCCTTCTTCAAATTTGGAGTCCATAGTTACTATAATGGAGGGTATGAGTTGATTTAATACACGGTGTCTAAAACTCTAAGAACGAACTTAGGATTCTACTGAAACTTAAAATTATCGAATATAATTGTCGAAACCGGTTTGTGCCATCTCATTTTATTACATATTTTTACCAAACAATTTTTAATAAGTCATAGAAGATTGGTGTTTAAGAATTGTTGTAGCAAGCTGTAACAATTCTGAATTGTATTTAATATGTGAATGTGATTGTTTCAATTGTTGTTTGTTGTTTTTTAAAATTCCGTTTTTATTTCTACACATTGTTTTTTTTTAATGATTTTTTGGTCATTTTTTATATTACGATTTAACGGTTGTTTTTTTTGCTGATGATGGTATTATAGCGAAACATGTAGCAAAATAAAAATTACAATTAAATTTAAGATTAGAAAACGCATTTTTATTTTTAATTGTTAAAAAGCTTTTAGTTTTTGATTTTAATAGTAAATGCAAATCAAGTTTATAAAAAAAATGTTTTATAATAAAATGTACTTTATGTGTTTATTTGTAATTAGAATTAATATTACATAAATTATCTATCCAACTTTATTATTAAATCAACATGTTGCAGAATCAATATTGCGCAGACAATATTATTTAGAAGTACTACGCAAAAATTTGGAAATATACTATCAAATATTTTATTGTAATATTATCAATAACATCCAAAGGTGGATAGGAATCTTTATGAATCTAAACTGATCGTTTTTGTTACGAAACTTAAAAGAAATAATGAGTACAATATGCAGAGTGCGTAAATACAATAGTATTATGTTGAAACCGTAATACATTTGGATTTAACGCCTGGTGGAGTTCTATTATACATAAATAACCATATTTTGATATATTTGCTTTGTGCAACTCGTGTTCATCAGGGGCAACCATCTTGTTTTTTCTTTGGCAGGTAATAGATTTAGAAATACAATATATTCTAAGTTTTGTTTATTCTAAAATTACGAAGAAAACAAAACAAACACTTCAAGTGAATAGGGTAAGGAATTACAAATTGATTAGGTAACTCAATCTAAGAAAACCACAATAACTGCCTAAATTATTGCATATTCACTTTGTGACAATTTCTTCAAAAGCCTAAAGCTTTTGTTGATTCCACAAATATGCCAGAGTAATGTTTGTGATCGTAATTCTAACATTATAAACTTTACTAGGTGTTCGTGAAACACCCAAAAAGCCCAATCAGGCAACATCCGACAGGTCATGATGTATCTGAATTCCTAGAAGGCAAACACTGTGAAATTGGCAAAAAACATTGTCTTTTTTTTAGATGAAGCTACATTTATATTAAATGGTTCTCGAAACGGTCATAACTGTAGATATCAGCATCCCAGTATTCCCCATGCCAGCTTGAAAACTCACACGCAATTTCCAGAAAAAACTTAGGATTTGATGTAGAATATAGGGCGGAACAGTTAACGGTTCATTGTTTATACATGGCACATTAATATCAGGTACTTGGAACTATTACAAATCGTATTGTGCCACAAATAAGGATTTTAAACCAAATCTCATAAATCCGCAAGCCTTGTAATCATGTGTTAAATACCAACAAGAGACTGTGACACCTCATTTCGGCCAGCAAGTTCGCGCACCACAATTTTCCAGTACAATGGATTTCCTGAAGGACTTCCATTGAACCGCCACGTAAGATCTTCAAGGCATAGCTTCTACAGACTTTTTCCTTTGACGATATTTGGAAAGTGGCGTACATCATACTAAGCCAACAATATTAGATGAATTTAAACCTCGAATTAGAACTGTAACTACAAACATTTGTCGATATATCTGCAGAACACATTAATCGCTTTTGTTGATAGATTTAGATACTGTAAACAAGTAAATGGATTACAATTCGAGCAGTTATTACAATTTTCTTCAATTGAGTTATACAATTTGCAATTATTTGTTTTAAAGTGAGTTCACTTAAAGTATTCTATTCAGTTGAAGTATTTGTTTAAGTTTTTATTTTTCTTCGTTCATCACACTCATGACACACGGTGTTGAATTTCTAAATCAATTGCCTGCCCAATGATATCAAACCAAACGCAAGTTGTCATTTTAAGAAATTCAAGATGGTCGCCTCTGACAAGCTCAGGTCACGCAAAATCAATAAAACTTATGCCAAAATAGGCGTATACGGAAACGAACATCCTGGATCGGATGCATCTTCGAACAGCTGATAGAGGATCATTTCAATAAGTCATATGTTTAGATTGGTAAACCAACGGTAAAATCACAAGCAATTACAAGTACCTAACCTCAACTAGTGCAAAATAATACTTTTAAGTAGAATTGTACAGAATGAATAAGAAAAACTTAGTAGTAAGTGCTTTTATTTATTTTTGAAATATGGAAATGGAATGGTATAAGGAAAATGAAGAATAAATACATCTTTTTATTATCAAATATAACGGAAGTAAAAGAATATGCATAGAAAATTACATCAAGCAAACCATTCCCTGATAAAGACTTTGGTGGGGTTTAGATAAAATCTCATTCTAACGCATATCTGTTAGATTTTAAAAGTCATTTTAGGATATCGAAGGTAACGTTTTCTGTGATTTTAAATCATACAAATTCTAAATTTTCTACTATGGGAAAACCAACTTGTCCTAACAATCAATTATTAGTAGCACTACGATTTCTTGGTAAACAGGAAGTGTTTAGGTATATTATTTCTGCTGAACATATTGACATCTGTATCTATAAAACATTGTTGCCGTTATAGAAAAATCGCTTATCGTTTTAGCATATCCAAAAGTGAAGCTCATGAATATGTTTATCGAGTTGTTGAGATATTAATTCAGACGAGAGAACTGTTTATTACATGGCCTTCAAAACATTATGTAAAAAAAAATTATTACGTATTTTGAAATAAAAAATAGGTTTTTAGAATTGTTGGATGCATTGACGGTAGTGACATACCTATTACAATGCCATCAGTTCATTAAGAATCTTATGTTAACCGTAAGGGTTATCACTCTCTTCCTTTGCAAGGTCTCTTTGATCATAAACGCAAAATTTATACATATATCATGTGGTAGATAAATATATTTAACAAAAATTCCCATGATAAGTGCAATGTATCGTTTAGATTGGCCAGGTAGTATGCATGAGATTTAATTGGTGAACCTAACCAATTATTTCAACAAATTCACATTTAGTAGGAGATTCAGCTTATATGATACACAAATATCTGCTCACACCGTACCGTGACAATGGTCATTTAAATGCAGTAGAAAAAAAAAACATAACTACAAGTTTTCACAATACAGAGTTAAAATAGAATTTTGGATTACTTAAAAGCAGATTTAGATGCCTTCAGCATTTAAGTATTTATAACACAAAGCTAATTCCAAAAGTAATCCTAGGATGTTGCATCCTGCATAATATCTCTGTAGATCCAAATGATGCTATGGGTGATCACTTTGAAAGTGATGATATAAGTACAAATGATGATATTTTTGGTGGTAATAGCAATGTAGGCAATATAAAGCCAGATTACATTGCATCACTTTTAAGTTAACTATGTATTTTTTAATAAATAATAAGTTTTGTATGTTGTCTGTGCCCTGTACACGCAGATAACTTAACCTCATAATGCGTAAACAGCTGATAAAAATCTAGTTGATCTCTGTTTTTTCGAGATTCTTTGGATCACAACAACTGGTAAATATCCGATGGAACAGATTACTTTCCAAACGCAGTTAATCCGTTTTTAATGTATAACTCAGCCCTATGGAGCGTCAAATCCAAATGTCAAATCGTTTCAACGTACTCCCATTTGGTACAATATTATTTAGGCACTTTTGTATATTGTTCGCAGAGGCAGTCCCCGACAGTTTCTTACTAATTAATTCATTTAAGCAGTAACATAATTATTATTACCTCAACATAATTCTCAAAATGGCCGAAATAGTCCAACAGAAATGACTACCTACTTTGTGATTAGTTAAATTACCTCGCGAAGACGCCTAGACATAATGTTTATAATAAAGATACTTAATATCTTAATACTTTATTCTTCTGAAGGGGGTTTTCTACCAGTACCATTTTATAAGTGAAAGAGTCTTCATGAGTTTTGGATGGCAATAAACAACGCCCTACTCGGCGACAATCCACTTTCCTATCCTAAGTAAGCTCATTTGAATATTCGTATAGGGCGCCTGTATGCGACACCACGGTTTGATTATGCGAGCAGGTGCATTACCTTGATAAAAATTTAATTTAAAAACTGTCACCGGCTCCCGACAGTCGTTTAACTATTAATACCGGTCCTCATAAAATTTATTGCTGTGCAACGGAAATGAATTATCATTGGTATTTTCCCGCTTATTTACTAATTTACACGAAAAAAAAATGCGTCTTCCTTTATGGACGCTATTTCTTTACGAACTTTCTACGCAGTCGAGTAGCTTACGATTTAGAAGAAAAAAAAAAGCGGGTTAGAAGCGATCCGTGCCCGAATTTCACTCACCTGGTGTGTAACTGTGAGTAGGGTAAGCGTTCGAGTAAGCCTAAATCATTTTAATCCATTTATCCCGCTTTACGTAAACTTTGCCATTTTGTTGCACGACCAAAGTGCGGTGGAGGGCACGGGACGGGATCCCAACGGGATAGACCCTCGCTCCCGTACACTCTTCCAGCATCCCGTTGTAATTTTGCGCGGTTTTAAAAGGTCCCGTGCTCGAGTGTGATGTGTGAAACTTTCGTTTTTGGGTCGGCGTAATTTCGTCATCAAGTTGTGAGTTATTAGAATTTACCGCATTGACGCCGTAAATCCTAATGAAGGGGCCAACGTGGAATACGTTGGGAGATAATTTGATAATCAGTAATTTTAAAATTCCTGACCCGGATAGGTTGATTAAACCGATTTAACGCCTGGAACGAACACGGAAATTATGGAAAGGTAATTATCTGTCTGGGTTTTTAAATTCATATTTTACTACGACTGACGATTACAAACAAAAACAAGATTCGTTGGAAGCTATGTCGTCAATTATGCAGTGAATTTGACACGAAAAAGATATATCTGCAATGCATTCTGTGTTACGGTGTGAGGGTGTAACTGCAAACTTAAATCCTAATTTCAGTAGAAACTGGTAAAATTGGACAAATATCATATTTTTAATACAACTCATATATTTCCTTTTGTTTTAATTATGTCACCGTTACTTAAAGCCAAAATACTGAAGAATGAATTGGAGCAAATCAATTAAAAAAAATAATAGGCAATTATATTTGTAAAGATAGCCAACAGAAAGTTTGCAAATTAAGAAGAAACTCCATTCTGACGGTGGTTTACAAATTATTTTATTATAAGAAATTTGTTTGAAAATGCTGGAAGGAGATTGATATTGTATACAAGAAATATAACCTAACTACATCTGAGAGCTTGCTGTTATCGGCTGAAATCCATTTAGTAGTTTAACCAATTTATTTTGAAAAGAATTAGATTTTCTTTGATCAATATAAAAATTTACAAACCAGTTCTAGAAGGAAAAAGAGATATTTTCACTAGCAGTTTAAGTCTCCAATAAACAAACACGTTTTTTAACTCCAAAATATCTGCTAATATATACAACTGGCAAGTGGTATTTTTATATATCGATCAGTAAGATTATTATATACATATTTTCTAATTTGCAAAAGTTCCGATAAATCGCATTTATTTTTAAAATTGAGTTAAAAGGTATCATACTTTTACATAATGTTTAGTTTGTTTGCAAGTACATATTTACACCCTTACGGAATATATGTTATTTTATAGTTAGAAGTCGAAAAGAAAGAATGGAAAATAAAAATTATAATTTTTGATCAAACGAGTAAAACAACTTTCTTGCCTCAGAAAATTACGTTCAAATATACAAAAGTATACATATTTAAAATTTAAAATTTTATCCTATTCGCTGTAAAACCGGGGAGGGAGGGGTATAGTATATGCGTGAAATGCAGGTATGATCCCCATTTCGAATGCAACATTTTTAAATAAAAAAAAAATACGGCCCAAGATTTGGAACATATTTCCATAGAATACAATATAATGGCTGATTAAGAAACAAGATATCTCCATAACTTTTTATTTTCAAAATTTAAGGCAAAATTAAAAGAGTATGTAAGTACATCAGAGAATGTTACCTTATTCTATTGTCTAAATGTTTTATGCAATTCAGCGTGTATACTGCGTATCTAGAAAATACTAAAAGCAAAGAAATATTTACTCTCTAAATATATATTTTCTTTTATCTCAGTATTGTAATATCTGCAATAGAATTTTAATGTAATCCTCCATAATTGAGGAATACAATCAAAACCGACAAAAGATTATTTGTTATTATTGATATTTAAAGAAAACAGAAAAAAGCTAATACGGCATGATATCTACAAAATACTGCCATTTTGCTCATCGAAGTAGAATTTTATTTTATAAAGTGTTCAATATTAATTTAAAATAAAATGACGTACATACAATACCTAGCATAAAGCTTAAGTTCTTCAACGGCCAAGTACAAAAATCTGCTGTTATTATAACCATTATCATCTGTAATTTTCAACCACTGTGTGACGGTAAAAAGTAAGATTATAAGATGGCATTAAAACACAAATCAATCATGGCAACAAATGATTAACATTTTTATTTTAAATAGGGACAAAAAATAAGAAGCGGAATAAATTTTATTATCAATCAAGGCATCTGTTAAACAGCTTCAACGTTATTGTTTCAATTTAAATTATATATATAATATATATAAGTTCCTGTTTCTTTTATTTTCTCATATATTTAGTTTATTCTAGGACTAGTTTTAGCTAAATGCTACCTTCAGGTAGGATAACCACCGATATATGTCAAAAAGGATGCCTTGCCACTTCCGCGCCTGCAATTAACTAGTATTGTAGTGTAGTCATTCCCGCGCCTTATGCGTATTACGAGTGGGTGTGCACATATTTTTTAAATTTTTATCAATCACAACAATAAAAGGCGGAATTGTGGTAAGTGAGGAAATTCATCCCTAATATAAGAGCTTAGGTTGTGTTGTCATAACAATTAATTTACAAATTTAGTGTTACCAATACTGTTTTTGTATCTGTTTGGGTGTATTTCCAAATTTATGATTATGGCGTATAGCCTATAGAAGGTGTTGATTTTTTAACTACATCAAAGGGATTTGATTATTGATTGATTATATTGATGGAGTTAAATATAGATTCTTTATGCACGATTATATGGTTAAATACATAGAGTCGGATATGTCCAATTGATAAATGCCTGTAATAATATAGGCGCGGAAGCAGGAAAATTCTTGATGGGCGTGGAAATGGCATGCACCCGTAAAAAAGGCCCTTATTAGTGCATTGTAAGGTGGAGTACTAAGAATTAAGAGTTGGGAAAAGGTGGAAAATGGAGAAAAGTCAGTTGTGACAATGATAGAATGAAAAACAATATTATGTTGCATGTTTGTTTGCGAATTGAGGATGTACATACAGCATGTTCACTTTCTACTTACTTTTTTCGGCATTTTTTTTTGAAATCTTAATTCTAAGTATACTTAAATGTTTAATATTCTTTCTTTACTGGATATGGATTTATTTTAACGTGTATTGATAACAACTCCAGTCGAAACTAGCTCTACAGTAAATTCAAAAAATATGTTAGTACGGAAATATATGTGTTTCCTGTTTTTCCTAACAAATGGACACTTAAATGTAATTTTCTAGACATTCAATTTACGGTTAAGCTTAGGCTTTCAGACTAAATAGGATTAGATAGCACTAACGGTCGCAAGTGTGCATATTTAGCCATTCAGCCAAAGAAAGCAATGCATTCGATCAAACCAATCAAAAAATAAAACTGATTGCTACACATTTTAGTCAGTTTGTTGGTAGTCATTTAATTTAAGCAATTAAATAATTGTGGTTTTAAGCAAGATTCTTAACAAAACTGGAATGATTCAGCAAAAATGTCTAGTTTCTGATTACTTTAATAAGACCGTAAACAAACCTATACAAACATGCACTGAACAAGCTTTCATCATTCGTTTAGCATATCTATCTCGTTAATTAAGGTTTAGTGTTCAGAAAGTAGTATTTGCCTATGTTTTAGGTGCAAAATTTGTTGCCAGGATTTAAGTGTTTATTAAATTATATTTTAAATTCATATTTTGCCATAAACAAAAACGTAACGCAAAAGGAAGCAAAACTTATTCAATGAGTATATAAAAGGTAAATTAATAATAAAAAGAAGGTAATAACTATACGCATTAATATTGCTGACTACGAATTTAATTGCAAAGCAATAATTAACTCAACTAATTTAATCTGCAAATGACATTTCTGATAATGAGTTTAACTAAATAAATAATTCGGTTATTTCTAATATTAATTTCTATAGTCGCCATCAAGGAGGAGACAAAATCAATTTGTCTCTTTGAATCTTAGAACTCACGATGTGAACAATATGTATTAAACTAGAAGAAGGTAGATTTATTTTACATTAAAAATATATGTATTGTATTGGGAGAGAGAATGGAAGTGTAATTAAGTTAGTATAGTAATTATGCACACTTTATATATTTTAAAATGAAAGCAATTTGCTATTTTTGTCTAGCCTCTATAGATATGAGAACTATATTACAAAAATTGCGTTTATTGTCACTAATAATTGCTTATTATTATGTAATAGCAAGCATGAATCAACTAAATAAATGTGAATGAATGGAATAATTTAAAGAATGTGTTATTGAATTAATAGACATTTATGATCCAGCGCGCAAAGACATAAATAATTCGCAATTTCTTTCATTGTTATGCTTTTCAAATAAAACAAATAAAACTAGTCCTTAAAAAATTAAATCGTCATAAACCAATAAGCATTACTCACATTATCCCGTCCTCCGTTGTCCAAGTTAATTATTCGTAATAATTCATTCGGGCAAATTGAAGTATTTATATATCAGACCCAAGGAAGGATTAAACCATTACAATCAACTCGAGCACTTATACACCAGCACACTTTAATGTAAACACAACACACTTAGAGAAGCGAAACCGACTCCGTATAGTTTCATAATACATAGTAGTAGCGGTGGTAGTAGTGGTAGACCATAGGCTTAGTGCATTAACGCAGGATTGCTTTTGTTTTGGACGTTTGTATCGACTAACAAGTAAGTAATTCGAAACGTTTGAGCTTTGCCGCTAAGCTTGTAAATTTAGGAGGGGGCTTTCCGAAGAGGGAAGCTACAGATAAACCCAGATTGGGACCAGTCCGAGGACCATCGGGGGTAGACGATAGGACGGGATGGTCTCGAGGGGTGGGGGACACCACCAATCGCTACAGGGATTTTCGAACTTTTGCCGTGGATAATCGACTGGACCTCCGCGGGCGATCTTCGTAAATGTTACGGACATTTTTGCCTACACGTCCCTGATGTTGCAGGCTTTTAACACGCGGTAGATGTCTTCACCTAATAAGAGGATGGAGTAATTATCGCCTCATCTTGTTCTTCTTTTGAAAGCCGCTTGAAGGAACCATGATTGAGATCAGAGCAATTTACATAAATATTTTAATGCGGTGCTATTCTACATCCTTTCTTTGTGACCATCTTGGCTTTACAGATACAATCGAACAATTTAGTTTTATATTTGTCTTATTATCTTCTATTTCAGTAAAAATCTACGGTGAAATCGGAAATTGAGCTCTATTCAATGCTTCCACTGTATGGTCTACTATATTTAGAATGTTTTACGGCGTGTCTATAATTATTTTTTGGAAGCTGATCAAAACTATTCTTTAACCCGCGGGACACACTTGTGATAAACGTTCTTCCCGTTACGAACACCAAACAATGGTTTATTTTCTCAATTGTCAAAACAACATCGTATCGGTGTACTTTACAAGAACGAAGTGGGAGTTTAAAAATTAACATGCTGGTACGTACCTTAATCCGTAAAAATCCTGTAAATAAATTTATCTTACCTTAGATTCCGTTGTATTTATTTACATCTAAAAATAAAAAAGGCGTTTCTCCATTTTGTTATGTCTTTATTTTCGTAGTATTACTTCCGACGTTGTTATGGAAGGCGTGAATTGTAGCCAATCGCCTATTTATATACGCCTAACTTCACGCCATTAGGCAAAAATTGGTGCTTCCCGGCAGCGGCGACGACATTGATTATAAATTCGGTACCTTCAATTTCCTCAACTACTGTTGCGGTCGGTTATTTCAGCCACCACATGTCGCGCACAATTTGCATGACAAGCACAATCGATTGCTGCCATACGAGTCAAAATTTCCACAAAAAAGGGTAACTACTTCATACGGCGGTGATACTTTTTGCATAATATCGGTTATTTTCCGGACGATACGGTTTATAAAAAATTTTCTGTCAAGCACTATAACCCCACTAGAACATTCTGTCAAGTGTATAATATGGAAATTATGAGTAGATGAGTTTTTGCAGCATCCATCATAATGATATATGTACAATGTATTGATTTTAACTGGCATAAATTCAATATAATGCGCAAAATTTGTCCTACTAATCCTGATTAAAAGAATATTAATTTTGTATAAAGTTTGTCACATCTTATGGTGACTTTTGTAATTTTTGCTCCAATAATTATTTACCTACTTCTATTTCTTCAAATGAAGAGAACTATTTAAACAGCTGTTTCAAGAACATACAGAACACTATGCAGTTTAGTAATTATCAAATCAAAACGAAGCAAGGGAATTAGTGTTGAGAGCCTTCGCTATCATCCACAGTAGATCGTTCACTTCATAATATGGCTTCATTGCGTAAATGAAGCACTTCTGCATGAAATAAATCCTTCATATTGCCTTGGCAAGAATGAACAGGTATTGTATAGAAACAATTTACTATTTAGAAAAAAAAAAGAGATTACCATTTTTTTTTGTCGTGGGAGCCGTCTGACTTGGACTCTTCATTTAGTCTCCCATTTCTTTTACTCCCTAAATTATACTAGCTATTCCAGGATCTGAGTGTCCTGTTCTAAACTGTCTAGGTGTTTGGGTTGATCGAAGTAATCCTGTGGGTTCATTTTTTGCTTGCCAAAAATTGCATGGCTCTTGCGTCCAGAGCCATGCGTTCTCTGTCATTTCATTATACAGTCTGCAGTTGGTATCTCCAGTGTTAATCCCAATTTTCCGTAAGTGTCCTTTCAGTGTACAGTGTTCTGTTGAGACCTGTTACATTGTGCATATCATTCCTACTGAGCTGCGGTGGTTCTCCAGCCTTCTCTGTTGATGGTTCTTTAATAAAGATCTTACCATGAACTTGCCTTGGTTGTATTATTCCAATGTTCTTGGTCTTTTTGACTTACCTGCTCTCGTGCTGTTTTTTTAGGCACTCCTATAACAGGCTCTGGACGTAGATAAGAAGCGTATGATCCATTTTCTTGCTAACTTATCAGCTTTTTCGTGTCTTTCGATTGCGAATGTTTGGGCACCTACAGCAAAGTGACTTATATCGGTCTGTCAGGCTATTCAGTTTTCAAATACATTGCCAAACCAATCTTGATTGTATTTTGAGGTTCACTAATGTCCTCAATATCGTCCGGTTGACTGCCGCAATATAGATCCGCTCATTTTCATAAGGCTTCTGATTGAGTGCAGTTGCACAATGCAATATTGCATATGTCTCTGCTTGAAAAATCGTGGCACATTTTCCTAATTCACGGCTATCATTGTATTTCTCACCCCGCTGTACAGATTAGCAATAGGTTATTTGTTAGTGAAGTAATAGTAAAATATTACAGACAAGTTTTTAGCAAAAAAGAATTAAAAACAGATAGTAGGTGAGAACAGCAGCGCGTAATGCGTTGCTTTAACATATAGCTCGCGGATATAAAAAGCAAACACACAATAAAATAGAAGACACTAACTAGTAAGTCGAAGAATGAATAATAATGATGTAGGTGAAGATGGGAAAAAAACAGCAATGTAAATCTAGGTTTAAACCCGGAAGAATTTCATAGAAAGCCTTCTCAGAAAAATTCCAAATAGATTACTCAAATTGGCCATGTGAGTAATGTAAATGTTCACAGAGGAAACAATTATAACACGAAGTATTAAAAATGTAATACCAATTTCATTACGTATGGTACATACTTCAAAACACTTCGTCGCAAATTCCATTACACTGGGCGCAGGTTTCGATAGCAAAGCTATCATCAGCAGTAACACCAAACGCATCGTGATAGCAAAAAAAAATTAATATTGTAATAATAATAATAATTCATGCATTCACATCCCCAAACAGCTTTCGCCAATTACGAAGGGTATTGGCCGGCCATGAGTTATTATTACGCCTGCGTCAGTGGAGCGATTTAAGGTGTTAGGTCTATTAGCATTTGCAAGGAGTGGGGAAAACCACAAAACCCCCACTCTGAGAATAGTCCGTCGGGTTCGAACCAAGGACCTCGCGACTCATAGCCAAGCGTGCGAGCCATTAAACGACAAGATCATCAGTTGCTTAATGAATTATGGGGTTATAAATTATTACAGAGCCTTAAATAAATGATTACATAGTTTAACACTTCAAATTATCGTTTTATATTATACCTCAAAAGGTATTTAGTATAAATAAATTTATTTGTTTATAGATATCATTACACTTGATGTACCCAACTCTTCAACCAATAGATAGTGCACATATGGGGCCCTTTGAAAATGAAAATTACTTCTTTATATTTTTCTTCCATTTGTTCTCACTTTACTATTTAATAATCTCGATAATGCATTCGAGAAACCTTAAACTAACCTTTTAAATTAACCAGAATACCAAGTTTTACATTCGAAAAAGAAAACATAGCACCTATTGTTGAACAAAAAAGTATGCAGTCGCCCTAGAATGTGGCAAAATTAAACCAAAATATTTTAAGAAAGATTTCGTCTCAATTTTATTGAATTTGTTTCACTACTTAGAATCACCACATTGCATATTGATGTTACAGGAACATTCTGTTTTTTCAAGTTTTACAAAATAATTATTTGCATATTAAAGTTTAAAAATTAATAACGTAAATAAAAAATAAAGACAGTAAGGTTGAACTCAAAAAATAAATGAGAGAGTTAATGTAGTTGCAACGTTTCCTTCATGAGTACTTTAACAAGGTCTTACGCCGTGAGGTAAAGCCACAGAATCAAATTAAGTCATATACACACGCTCCATACTTCATAAATGCTATAATTTCCTTTAAAGTTCAATTTTAGCGGTCACATTAAAGTAACATCACACAAACCACAATAAGTGATCATTACTGGTTTAAATATTAACCGCAAGATTGAACGCTTCTCATTATTAAATTCAATTATACGAAGAAAACATGCATTCGTGATATTATGAAGGGATCGTGCATGTTATCGAAGCATGGCACATTCGAGCAACAATACATTTTCTTTAGGATACGGGCGTCAGTTGAGATTATAGCAATTTTGCAAATTGCTATTTTACCCAACGTATCGAATATTTTTCCCAGTATTTACGATAATATCTTCATTGGGATTTTCAATATAGTAGATGATGGAGAGTAGTTAATAGAAGCATCGTGCTGAAAATGCGTTCTAAATGTATTGTTTCCAAAATAAATTTTGGAAGAGTTAACAAAAAGTATATAATGACACCTACCTGAAAACTTCCAAATTCACTTCGATGCCGGAGTGAATTTGTGGAGATGTAAATTTATTAAGTATTAAATGCGTAGAAAAGTATTTAAATTAACCTGAAATTTAAAAATATTTCTCCTCTTTCAGTTTTAATTTTAATAAATTTCAGGATATGTATATTCCAGCAGTACGGCCTGTAATTTATGAGGAAATGCATTTATTTTAGGAGGATCTACTATAGAAGAAGAAAGTTTATTGAAGAAAGAGACACTTCATGTAATAAAGATCATTTTTACAAAGAGAAGCATCTGTCTTTGCAAGATTGATATTATTGCAGGTTCGAGTATTGTAAAAATCTTATGAGAAACAAACAAAGATCGACAGTGGCTCAGCCGTCCACTCCACCGACCACGCGCACTGCCCGCTTCTACAGTTTGAAAGTTTTTAATAATATCTCATGCGTGATTCAAAGAAAGCAAAGTATTCTGTTCTTGAAACGTGCTCACCACCATTCTGCCTTATAACTCAGAGAGCATAGCAAGAAGATGATAAACTCATAGACAGCTGCTGCACGTGACCAACGCACCTTAAGCCGGCATTTACAACTACCTCCAAAAATTTGACTTCGAAAGAGGGCAAAAGAAGACTGTTGTTAATAAATATGTTAATGTTAGTTTGATGTTTGTAAAGTAATAATTTAGTTTTATTAGTGTTACGAATGATCTTACGTACCAAACCAGTCGCGGATTCTAGAGAAGTTAATATTTATCAAATTTTCCAAATCCTCGCGATTAGGTATCACGTAAGGGAAGTATCGTCAACCATTTACGAAAAGAACCGTGTGCGATTGTCGGGCAACATATGCCAGGTCATTAATAAATATTAAAGATAACGTTGGCCTCAGCACCAAGCCCTGCAGCACATCACACACGACTTTCGATAGGTCGCAGAATATGGTGGCAGTCATTTGTTTATTATTAATATTGAATGTCGAATCTTACCACCAGAGGCAGCGCAAGATTTCACTTATTTTTTGTATTTCCAATAGTAGGAATTTATTTATGTCGTATTTATTTTAAATCTTATTTTTACAGACATTACTACTGCCAATTTTACTAAAGAGTCTTTTTCTTCCATTTAATGGGATATGTGTTTTCCAAAAAAAAAAGAATTTTTTGTCAATTAATATTTAGCACCTTTTACATGTGTTCGGAGAGGACAAAAATGGGGGGAGGGATATCAGGCTATTTGTTTTTTCTTAGATTACAATTATATTATCTATATCCTATTCGTATCCCTAATCTTTTTTTGTTGGTTTTATATCAATGAGCCCTTGCGAGGATTTCTCTTGTTAAAGGAAGATAAAAGGACACAGTCTCAAAACGAGGACAATCCTCGAGAAGCGAGGACCAGCCCCAATACCTATACATATCCAAAAAATGTAAATTTACAACTTACTACAGCCACATTTAACAAAATACTACTCAATGGAATAAGCTTTCCTAGATTTCCGGTGCTGTAGTTCTTAGCAACATTTTTTTTTTGATTCTATATATTGTGTGTATCAACCAAAAAAGGTGCCTTCTCGGAGAGAATAGATTAAGTAATTTGGAGTGACTAATAACATATTTATCGATAATATTACTCCGTGATTAACGTATTAGTCACGACAAGTTACTCCTACGGTCAGAAAAAAATTGAATATTAGTCTCTTTGACTGTAAAATTAATTAACAACAAATTTAAACCTGCCATATCTCCTAAAACGGGTTTCCGTAACTACAGGTTTGGTTATTTTTTAACTCTATCGGTGTACAATTTAATCATATAAAAGTTAGGTCCTATTTTTTTCTGTGTAGGGTAAGATTGTTAGAAGAGTTCTAATTTTCTCTAACTTACTCTATTCCAATACATTTGGCAGGTGTTTAGTAAGAGCAGAATACTAACTTTCCTGTTTTTTTTTTCTACTACTAACAATTTTAATGAAAAGCAGGATAAGTCATTCTTTCGTGTTAAGAACAAAAGTTGACACTGTTGTCAGCATACATACCATAATCTTCCATCTGTGTGCTGATTATATATTGCATCAATTACAAACGATGAACAATAACAAATAATACAATATATATTACCTATATATTGCAATGTCAATAATCGGTTATACTAGATTCTATTCTAACAAAATCCACTCATATAACTACGTTCACTTTTTAAACTAATGGTAAACTGTTATGCACATAAACACTTTTATTATATGCATTCGATTTATAACCCGATGGGAAGATCCCTAAACATTGAAACGCGACCGGGAACCTTGTCGAATTTTAATAGAATAAGTAGCTTATACGGCACGGAATGTAAAAAGGATCCCATTCCAAGTGGAACGTTGTGGTTGCCTAGACTTTGATAAGGGTTGCAAGGTTAATGTCATATGTCTAAGAGGAAGATTTATGTGAGAGGTTGTGGAGTGGTTTCGAAGAGGTAGGTTTATTAAAGCTTTTATAATGTAAATTGCAAAATGTCTGCGTTCAGAGATCGCAAAGTATTTTTCACATTGGTTGCCGCTTTGCAATATGTAAAGTAGACCGTTCATTAATACACGTTAAAATGTTAATTTTATCTCTCTAGATTATGCCTACGAAACACTTATAAATGTAAATACGAATCTAATGTATCTGCGAGAACACATGGATATCTTGGATAAATCGAGATAATGCTTTCTTGTAGTATACAATGTAGAGATAGGCGTTACTAGTATGGTATCATTTTTATTCTCATTCTAAACTGGTGAGATCTGGCCGGATGTTGACGATTAATCATTAGAAGTTTACATTTCTCCAAAAATAGCGTCTTGGTATACATTTGTGTTATTTGTCTCTGAGTTAACGGTTCGAAAAGAATTCCTAGAAACTTACTGACGTATAAATTGCCTATTAATCTTAGGATTTTATTCTACCTTTTAGGTTTGCGCAAAGTGCGAAATATGTACGCATGTTGTGCGTCTCATTACAATTTGCCTGGTAATTTTAAGAACTGGTCATAGCGATGCATTTCGAGTAAACTAATAAAATTAACATAGTAAAGTTCAAATTGAATCGAATATCTAACGAATTGATAAATGTAAATTCGCTATAAAGAGACCTACAAGTACATACGTTATAGGAAAGTTGTTACCTTCGTGACCTATTTTCTCTAAAAGTTCAAAACAGGTTCAAATGAAACCTCATGCAGAATATTCACAGAGATGTATACGCATCGACGTTAATTTAAGATTATTATTATTTCCATCTATGCATATTTGTAAATGATGCCGATACTGGTATATTAAAAATATTTTCTATTAATAATTTCTGATGAATTTCTTGCAAATACATATGTATTGCTCTGCTGTTTAAGTATTATCTATAAAATCCCGAGTTGCGAGAAACACCTGCATCACCTTGAAAACTTATCATTATTTCAAAAAGTAAAACAGCTGATTTGGTAGCAGTATACAATGTGATTCTAAGTAACTATACTTATATTATTTATTGTGCTGTAGTGTCGAATGAACGATGAATATATCAAAAAGCATTTTTTCGCAGTTTGGTTTAACGTAATAATACACACACATTTAATATTTACAATTTCATATATTTAAATTAAGGTCATCAATATCTTTCAGTTTTAAATTTTATCTTGTAGTTTTTATTATATAAATACTCGCATTTTACAATATGGTTTTCATATTTGATGTTTTTATTAATCGAGAATAATCCTATTTGACGTGTAAGTAAACCTTTTAATATATAATTTTAAAATTTCACCTATTATTGTAATTTAGAATACTTTACATTATTAGTTATATTTTATTCACCTGTTTTTTATACTAAACATTCTAACATAATTTAATCCATAATTATGTATAATTAAATTGTTAATTTTTATCGCATTTCCAATGATCTGAAGATGGCTGCTGCAAGCCGAAACTAGCAATCATATATTAATACATTTTGTGAACGAAAGAACGACTTTTTTACTCTTTTCTCCTCTAACATTTTTTTATATATTAGTTTCCATTTTTACAAAAAAAAACATTTTCATATAAAAGATTTTGCTATTTTTCAAGTAAAAATTATATTCGGATGCCATACCATAATTTCCTTAGCAGCGACTTTAAAACGAACCCGGGATCTAATCTAACAATAATAATAAATTTCATATCTGAAGTCCTAATGATAATCCAAAGAACTTTGCTACTTTTAAATTACCTACTCGTCAATAATAGGTCTCTCAAAAACAAATTTCATGTTTCCTTAATTTTCAGCCATCCCATAAATTTAATTAACATTTCGATTATCACAAAAGATTTTCCAATTAAAATAAAACTTTTACAAAGAATGATTTGCCTTCTGGAAAAATGGAAACCAAATCATTTACATCAACCTGTAAGTAAGTTAAATTCACCTGGGGACACACTATATCAAGCATTACCACAAATACGTCGCAAATTCTAAACATTGAATAAAAGGTAGGGCATTCTACTAAAAACAAATAAGTTATGCATTCATTGCTAAAAACAACTACCACGTAATGTGGCATCTACTAGTTGAAAGCTTGTGATTAATTCGGTCATATTTTCTAGTACGAGATATCAAAAACAAGTACGGAACCTAAGTCACAGAATCATGTTTTTTAGTAAACAGAATTGCAGTGGCTAAATTTACTCAATACCATAGTATCGCATAATAGTTTTTTTGGTATCCTGGTTAAAATTGTGTCTGTTTTGATATAAGATAGTGGTAGGTAGTTCTGATATAAGAAGTTGCAATACATCGAGACATATATTCATTAAAACAGAGCCGTTGATCCGAATTGTAGAATAGTTTTTGTCAGCGTTAGCTAGACTATTTATTGGAATACTAATGTTATTAGGATACCACTGGAACATCACGTTTTTTTGGAAAACATGGGTGTTTTATATTTATCAGGACACAGAATTAATCCCCAATTAGAGCAAAGTTTAGCAAATATTAATATTTTGCAGGCTTTATCTATATTACTAAAAGTAAAAGACACATAAAGTTGACTGTTGTCAGCGTAAGAATGATAATCGCGATATGACCAAAGGCAAAAGCGATTTTATATGAGAGGTATAAAATGGGAATAATAGTAAGTCAAAAATATAGCTTTGGCGAACTGAAGAACTAACATGGCACCTAAACGTGGGATTGTTGCTAAAAATCAAAGGTTGAACTTTATTTCATTATTTCAGCAATTACGAAACATTCTACAGCATTTCAAGGTTACAACCTTTTGACTCTTTTACCTTTTGACACAATCAAGCATATATGCTAGCGACAGTAGTAGAGTAAACTTATTCATATCTGTAGTTTTAAGGACATTGTATCGTGACTTCAGTAGGGCTGTGGTGTTGGTATAGCTAGTGATCGGGTCGAATTTAGCGTTGAGAATGAAGCTTTTATTATCACTTACAGCAAATCGTCCGCTTCGTGATACGACTTCAAGCAGTCTATTTCATTCACTGCATAAATTGCAACACATTCACCTTCAATAGATGCGTAGGAACGAGTTTGTATGTAAATAATTTAATATTTATTTTATCAATAAGTTATTTGTCTATAAAATAACATGTAACCTAATATAAAAGGCTATGTCGTGAACGAAGCTGGTTGCTCCTGCCTTTTACTAAATGTATCCGCTCACTCCCTGAAAACAGTATTGAGCATTCGTTTCATTCATTCTCTGGCTTCGCACTGCAATATCGACTCATAGCTACATAGGCGAATGAAGCTACGTTCATCCCAATATTAGTCGGAGTTCTGATTGCTGTTTTGCTAATATTTGGTTAAATGCTCCCGCATATGTTTATTATTAATTTACTATTATGGTAATCATAAAAAATCAATAGCAGCTTCGCGAAGGATTCCAAAAGAACCATTAAATATGAAAAAAAATATTTTAAATTTATTATTTTATTATTTGGTTTCTTAGTTTTAAAAACGATATGCCTTAATTTCCTCAGCATCATTTTTCTATTTGTTTTCTCTTTTTCTCTAATCGTTCTATTTCTTTTACTACTTGTTCCCTTGTTCCCTTCTATCCTGTGTGTATTTCAAGGAAACCATAGAATTTTATATATACTGTTGATCACGTGTCGCTCTTGTTATCGGTTTTGGTTTGAAACCTGCCTTTCTCATTTTTTTTTACACAAGTATCTTTTATGTTTGTGAAGGTTGTGCAATCAAGCTTGCACGTTGTTAAAGACACCAATAACATTTCTTATGCTTTAAAACTGTTTTAGTTGAACATTAGATTAACTAAATTAGATTAGATGATGGCTAAAATTCACATAACAATATATATTATGCTAATTTTATATTATTCAAACTTAAAACATGATATTTTTAGATATAACTCTATTGCGATAACACTAGGAGAGTTTCAATGATTTTTACGCCTAATTTTCATGTGGGTAACACACAAGCCCAAGAGGAGGCATATTTTACGAGCTGGGTCGTCAACCACCGCACTGAGACGAGAAAGGCATGCATTCAAATCGGAATGAATTGCAACCGCAAAGTTTAGCGCGCGGGCGCTTGTGTCGGATGGCACGCTGGTACGGCTCGCGCCCGTTCCCGCACACAAACATCTCAAAATTCCCTTCTACTTAATTATTGTTGTCGTAAAGTTTCCGGAAACCAGCATCCACGCGGCAAACTATTCGTGTAAGTCACATCACCGCTGCCAGCAATACGGCCGTAAGAAACTTTGACGAGACGCTCCTCTTCGCTAGTAGCCGCAGTCTCGGAGTTTTCGTCTTGGGAACTTCTGCTCTCCACAATTCCGTCCCGTCCGCACGGATAGATCCACGGGAGGGTTCGAATAAACAAGCGGAAACCCGCACAACATGCTACCCAGGCAACAGTTTAATCCCGTGGAACATGTCTGACGCTTTTTTGTTTCCAGACCGGCTGTTTGTTGCCGATGAAATTAACTTCGAAGAGAGATGCGGGCGAGTTTACTGTTAAGAGGCGTAACGCGATAGACCTTGACCGGTTTCTCCATTATACATCCTGGTATCATCGGTACCGTAGAACAGCGAACGCTTGTGTGCAACCGGCGAAACACACTCGACACTACACAATCCATAAACATAATACGTCTACACGTATAGGTTGTGCTGTGTAAAGGGGTATCTGTGTATCGAAGCAGTGTGCCACAAGGTCATGACAACTGTTGGATGGTACATGCACCGATAGGCTTATTGGTATGACCGTCGTATTCACCGCCACTACATAGTCGATCTTGTGATCCTATTGTGATTCCGAATAATGACCGTTTATCAATGCTAAATATCTTGAATGTTTAAGTATTTGGAAACCTACACTGGTGTTTTTGTCGTGGTGTTTTGGGTCGAGCGTAAATCTTAGATCCGTGTATATAACGTTCGATGTTAAATATAAATAAAGAAGAATATAGCGAAGACAATTTAACTAAATTACTTTGCTTACATACGCAGAGAGTATTTATCGAAAATGGTTCACCTAAATTTGAACATCTACAATTAAAATACAAAAAAAAAGCAAACGGATCCATAGATCATTCAGATTAGAGTACTAGCAATTTGGGAAGGAAACTATCACCTTCATCCACGGTAGATCATCCGCTTCATAATGCGACTTCAAGCACTTCACTCATTGCTTGAATGAAGGGCTTGTGCATCAAGTAAAATTTTCACATTGCTTTCACGAGAATAAACGTGTAGCAATCTGTTTGTATGTAAATAATTTACTATATTATATCAATAAGGCATTTGTTCAAAAACTAAATCTTCATATCGTGAAAGCAACCTTCAGCCTTTCTTACATTCGTTATGTGCCTTCGCACTGCAATATTTACTTACAGTGAAGAGAAGTGAAGATATTCTTCTAGTGAACTTCATTATTCTCTACATTTTTAATGTGCTCTAGCCAGTGGGTAGAGATAAGTCATCTTCTTCGTTATCGAACAGTTCAGATGCTATAAGGTCTCCTACGTGTTGTGACTCTGGTACAAAACCAGCATGTCGGAAACAATTTCGATTGTTTCACCAGGTATTCGATTTCAAGCATTCGACACCATATTTATAGCATCTAAGAGGTCAACGTTAATTTCTTGGTTTTATTGGCATTTTCAATCAGTTTCGTTACCAAACTTTTCGAAAATAAGTTTTCTATGATTAAATGATCTCTAATATACAGGTTGGAGACCGGAGGTTGTGTTTGGAGGGAAAACATACAGCTCCCATTTCTCCAAATTGTCGAGGCAGTCGAATGTGGCAACCACCACCACTAAACGAACAATAATTGCGCTTTTTTCTTTTATAGAAGGCACCTTTCACTTATTTGTAGCCATTTCAGTATTATAGCTAATATAGTTAGGCGTGAACTGAGACTCCAATCGCATGACGTCTGCACTAGACGCTATAACCAGTCGTAGCCTTTACCTCTAGTACATCATGCCGTTACATGCGACTTCCGACTACCCTATAGGAGACTTTATTTTATATTCATCTATGTGGAGGATCTACCAATACTATGAATGTTCTATGGCATCGAACATTTATCGACAACGTAATAAATGGTTTTTACTGTACTTCAAGTATATCAACTATATATAGTATATAGTAAGCAATTTGTGCAATTTACAACGTTATTCTGTGCAACGGATGAATATACCAAGGGCAAATTACCCCTGCACGGAAAAAAAATTGTAGTACAGTTAACTCCAATTATTGTAGTTAACTGTTCTACAATTTTTTTTGACAACAATATTCTTTTCGTATGAAGTGTAATTTTTCCACGGAAAAATCTCTTATGTGGTGGAAATTGCTGGGTAATGTAAAATCTCTTAAGAGGTGGAATATACGAAGAATAAATTTACCCTTCAATTAGATATTAGATGGATTCAAAATAATAGCCTTCCATTTTACGGGATACACATTTCTCTTTATGGAGAAACGGTTCACGGTTGTCTAAAACAATTACTCGAAGTAAGTATAAGGAAAAGAAGTTAGAATTACAGTTTATCTTTTTCAAGAAATATATATTATACCGAGCGAATAGCGACTGTATTTCCGATTTCATTCCTTTTCTGCAAATTAAATTTCGCTAAACAGAAGTATTTAGAAGGCGGCTTACTTTTAATTCGCAACCAATGCTGTAAACCTCTTCCGCTCTTCTCTACAATTTCAACTTTTTGTCATTTGCCCTTGGTATGAAATCGAGGTACTCTATTAACTGTAATTGTCAATTTTTTTTTGATACTTCGTAAGCATATTTACCAATAGTTAAGTGCTAATAACCATCAACTTTTGTGACCCAACCAAGTTCAGTTAAAGATTGCAATTTTAATTAACTACTACCATTGATAACTGAGAAGGAAATATAAATATCAAAAATTAGTATCTTTAGTTGTATTGTGAACCCACCATATTTCACTATTATTACTGTGGCATCGCCTTCGCTCCTAGATCTAGGTTATCTAGCTCTCTTCACCACTGATTCCTGCCATATCACCAGTCCTTTCTATGGTTAGAATTTCATTTCAAATTAGTTTCCGTTCTGGAAGCAGCCCTGATTATTTTTCTGGTAATTACGGGATGAAGAGTATGTTTTACCAAATTAAGTAATGTTATTTATAACACTCGGAACCAGTAAAAACATTAATAACACCTATAAGTAATTCAAAGAGTTACTCCTATTTTGCATAAAGATATTGTGTACCAGCTTCATTAACTTTACTTTTGATAGGGATATAGATGCAAACATTTCCCTAAGTAATACTTCTTTTTCGTCGAAAGATAATCAACACTATCATGAGTCATTCCGTTCATGAAACAACGAACGAACCACCAGGAGACACTCGACTTAATTCCATGATGAATTCCCCGGTGTAATGTATATGAGCAATAAATATCAGGAAGATTCCCCCGACAACGGTGGCCCGCACTACAATTATTACTCCCTGTCCCATTTCATTTAAGAGCTGGCGACCGATTAATGCATTTCCTTTTTTAATGCGACTCTCGCTCCGATAATTTTATGGGTGTCGACGTTCTTACGTCGAATCGAGGAGCGGACTCTATAATATTATCTCGCGTGCAGTCTTCTTTCCTTCTTTTTTTTTTTTTTGCGGCGACGAAATTAACGTCGCCGTGCAGTCCGTACCGTTTCCATGTTATACCGGCTGTAGGAGGAACACGACCTCTTCGCAGTCACGGCATTTCTTCTTATCTGTTTATGATTTGTTGGTTCGGGTTGTCACGGATAGGGCGGGAAAAAATGCCGGTATCTATCTCCTAAATGGCGCATTTTCGCGATTTTATGTATCTACCCCGATCTCCGCGTTAAAGGTTAGGAAAAACTTATTTATTTGTTGTGTGCGCGCTACCCTCTAAGTATGGGGAGAAACTGTTGTGAGAGGTTATTTAAGAAGATATAGCGGATGGTAACAAATCAACAAACACTCATTAGGGGATATGCAATAGCCCTCTGTGAAGATATGTATTAACGCCTTCAGAAGATTTCCTTTTTTACCACAGTGCCATTGATAAATTAGAAGGTATGCTTTATGAGAATGTTTCTTTCAACATTAAAATTTGGTGTTCTTACCGCACCAAAGGATTCTTTAAATCAAACAAACGATGTACACTCAGTGACATAAGAAGTGCTACACCTAGAAGGAATAATTTGTTCAACTTGATTTTTTTGGCATTAGAATGATTATATTTAAAGCAAGATGTGTAAGAATGTCAACTTTTTATTTTATATTTTTTTGCGAAAAAATAATTATATCTTAGTTTATTTTTTTTTTGTGAAGAAACCTGTTTATGAAAGTTGACTTACACTGAAAAAAGTCTATACTCAATTCAACCTTTAGAGTATTGTTAACCATATATGTTCAAGTTAGTAATGCATGTGCTTAAGTTAAGGAATCTAAAATCGAATTAAATAAAGCCGAATAGTTACAGTGGCAATATTATTTGTTTAAAACTTTTAGTACTTTTAAGCAAATTTACTTAATCCAAATATATCAATCTTTCTAACGAAAAAATGTATTTATTTAAATCGAGTGTACCTACAATGCTGTTTTAAGTATACATATTAGAAGATTGTTTGAAACAAGCAATTTGTTCATTTTTTGACTTTAAATGCACGACATTATTCTGTAATTGAAATGAGCTTATACTTCTCTGGATATTTCAGTTCAAAACTAAGACAACATATAGGAGGACCTGGGCTCTGGCAGCTATTTTCACTATTGCGCGGAAATACATAAGTGCAGCTAATGCAAAAGTACTGATAGAAATGAAAAAAATAACTTGTAATACATATTTCAGAACACGTGGTTGTTCCAACATTATTACCTGAATGGGAATGTAACCCAGAAACCATTCCAAAGCATTTTAAAAGTTTCATATATTTTTAAAATACTTTTAATATGCTGAATTCCGCATGCATTAATTTAACTCATTACTAACATATAGATTAGTTATACACTGAAAAACTGTTTTTGTGGAGTGACAAAGTATATTTTGTCAAGAAAAAGTTAATTAATTCAACAAGATATTTCGTTATTTTCTAATAAACAAATGTTAAACCCAATGTTGTAGCAACAAAAATATTTAGTCAAAAAGTTTAATTATGTCAACCAACTTATTTGGTAAAGAACTGTGGCTACATCGCTTTGTTGTTTTAACGAAATATTTTAGACGTTTTAGCTTTCTACTTATATATACATTTTTTTTTTAGATGCCATCAACAAATCCCTGCTTTTTTCTTGCAGCAGTTTGCTTTTCATGTAGTATAGCAAATTGGTAAAATACTTATGTGCTGTACAGAAATTGTCGCATAGATGGCTCTTCTCGTATTTCATTCCATTAAGGGAACTTATTTCGGACACATAGCGTAACAAATATAATTATATTAGTCTGGTATATTTACCATATAATCATTTAAAAGGAGCCGTGGATATTGAAATGTCGACTCCCATTCCTTGCACGTTAAGGTGGCGGAGTGTGATTCCTTGCGAACAACCCGCAATACGCAGGGCAAAAACGGTTGGCATTTACAACTCTTAACCGCATGTCATCGTCTATACCTATATGATAGATATGGAGATATTGATTTTTGTTTTTGAGAAAACGATGAATCGGCTATCATTTTTATTTCAATTAAAAATAATCGTGTGAAGCGTAACAAAATGCCTAGATTTCGAAGACGTCAGAATAATTATCATGTTAGTGCCTTTGACTGGAGTGGAATTGTTGCCTATCGAAATGTTGGTTTGTCCCATCACGAAATTGGGGCCATGTTACTTGTACTGCAATGACGGTAATGTGTGTGTTTTGTGTTGTAAACGAAGAAAGTAGACGAACACGAGGAAGACCAACTCGTCAATCAAGGCGTACCACAGAACGTCAAGATAGGCGCTTCAGACATATAACTGGGCGTAGAAAATGTTTTAAGAATATCTAAGTAAATCTCTCAGGTCAATAACCGTTCCTTTTTAAATCTTAAATTTAGTATTGTATCGAAATTTAGTACTAGTATCAAACCTAAATAATCTTTGAAACTTTTGTATGCATATTTATTGCATGCAATCCTAAAGTTGATGATTTTCCAATATTTGTCTCCCTTTGCTAGAACTAATACCGAAACTGTCTTTCTAACCATATAGGACGCGTAGTTCGATCTTTTTCGGCCAGTAAGAAAAAAATCGTTATTCGTCCTTTCGAGTTATCTGGCATAATTGTGTTTGCGTTACAGAAGTATATTGCTTCAAATGTTTCTACGCGATATTTCCAGAGTTTAACATTGTCACATTGTGATATTGAATATTCGTTGTCGGTAATCCATATGGCGAAGGTATGGAGATTTGGTGCAAGGAAATTCTCAATATGGATGTTTGTAAAACTTAATGGATATTTCAGTCTCGGATATACATTTTTGGACAAGAAACATTCATACAATCACACTGTAGTAAGTCTGTAATATGATTATCGATATTATGATTGTGGATAATAGTGCACACATCTAAATATAATATGTCATTATTGCATTAATGTCAGTCATATAAAAATATTGAAAGCACAGCTATTGCTTACATCACGAATAGCACACAATAGCAGGTGCTTTTTACAAATGCTGCACAACAAAAGTGTAGACATCGCACCTTTTGCAAAACGAAACACTACAAGCTTAACCTGCTTGGCCTGAAATCGCTGAAAATATTAGTGATTGTGGGTTACAGCTTAATTACACTATTTTAATAAAGCAAAAGTATCTGATCGTAGTTCGTAAGGATCACCCCATCGAAAATTTCTAATTACCTTTTTTTTCCGTGTCTATAGAGACCAAATGTACCTAAACGTGCTACTTCTATCATTTTTTGGTATTTTTAAGGTATATCCCAAGTCAATGCAATATTGGTTTGCTTTTATTTTGTTTAGTTCTGAGATATTTAAAAATGTGTAAATCTTTAGAGGAGCGGTGTCTCGAAATCGAGTGATTGACCAAAAAAAAAAACTGTGTTGATTTTATACCAAGGCAAATTTTCACTCTGTATAATTTTTCTCGAATTGTGGCTCAAAATTGTTTATCTCTTTCTACAAGCCTGTACCCCCTTATCACACTTTTCACTTATTTTATATTATATTTATATGGATTAACTTAGAAAAGATAAAAGTAAAATTAAGAACATATAAAATAAAAAGTATTAGAAGCAAGTTAATAGAATTATCATTGTTAGAAATACTGTTTGAAGAAATATGATTCAATGGTTGGTTTTAAACTAAGATGAAAATATTGAGGAGGAGTTACTAAAGAAAAAGGTATGGAAGAAGTGTTGTCGGGAGATACTGTTGAAGGTTGTTTTGGAGTTAAGTTTGAAATTGAAGAGGAGCTGAAAGAAGATTTGATTCAAGGTCGGACTTTAACGTTTTATTTTTAATTTGATTACAAAATTTATCTAGTTACACACACACACACACACACACACACACACACACACACTATATATATATTTTGAGCTAGTAGGGATTGATATAGGGTTTTGTTACGTAATTGTAAATGAAATAATATAAATTATATATAAAATTTAAATATTTAAGCTCAATTAATTTTTTTTATTATTATTATATCAAAATTTAGAATATTGATCATTGTGGAATCGAATGCATGTTTAGACAACCGGATCCATAAAAAATTAATTAACCCTGAGAGAGAGAGTAACATTACAATACATTTAATGGTTTAATCGAATTAATCATTTTAAAATTAACGAATTTATTTGATTTCACAAATATATTACCAAGTTCACGGACTAAACTACCAACTTGGGATACAGCTAAATATTGTGCTTATCCGTAACCGACTGTCTCATTAATCACGAAGAAAAGTGTGAAAATATTTCATCTAATATAGTCAGCGACACCAGAGTTCCCGCACTAAATTCTAGAAGCAATAACGATGTAAATTTGCCCGTAGAAATCGCCGGCCAGGCCGCATTATATTTTCTGCGGCCGAAATTTATGGCTCTATTCATTCAAATTAAAATTTGAGTGTAGTTTTACATGGCGCCCGCACTACCCCGAAACAAATTACAATCGCGAAAGCGCGTTTAAGCGCTCATACACCTACCAACTGCTTACTCCCTTCGTACGCGTTTAGGTATAAGCGAACTTTGCCGGAGATATTTTGTCTTTCCTTCCCCCTTTCCCAGGGTTAATTTCAATAGGGGACGGAATGAGAACGTCGTAAAACGATTTGCGGTCTTCCGACAGGGACAGTGGTAATTTTCTAAGCTTGAATTAAGAACTATAAAGTGAAGAAAAGAAGAACAGTTGTTTAGGATGCTATATATAGTTTCACAATCTTCTAGCCTAACATGCATTTGAGTAGTAGTGAAAATTTTAATGTAAAAAAAACTGTTTCGTTACCTAACAAGTATTCAATTCAAGCGAATAAAGAAATTGGCACACAAAAAATATGCATCTTTGCTGCTTATGGTCTCTATAATGGCTTTGAATATAGGAAACCTTCCATCGGTGTACGACGAACGAATATAACGAATTTTCTCATGTTAAATATACTGTTCAGGACTTGAACTACAGCTGTAATAAAATTTAATTGGTGTTGTCCTTATGTCAATATACCTAACTTAGTTTTTCTATATAATATAACAAGCATACACAATATTGCACTATGTAAGAGAAATCAATCAGAGCGCTTGTATATATAAGTGGATCTATAATGAACAGATAGCCTAGCGATACTGAGGACGTAGCGTAAGATACAATCAAGAGTGGTTTGGGAATACACAACTACAGAAAAGAAGAACTTCGAAATTGAATAATGGAATGACAGAGACCGTTTACCACACTCTGTGGAAATGCGGAGATCTGCACGCGAAAAAAGCTGGTAATTTTTGGTAAGCCAAAATGAACTCAATCAACGAGTCAGACCTGTGAAGATTGATACAGAGTACCAGGGTACTGAAATGGCTGGAAAAATTTATTAGCAACAAAAATGGGAGACTACATTCGAAAAAATGAAGAGGCACCAATGTTTCTGGTAACTCCATGTCAGGTGACTCCAACAACAAAAGAAAAAATTAATTAACCTTCACAAGATGTGAATAAATGGGTCCTAAAGTAGGTAGAAGTTACCTATTGTTACGAAAACCATAATTCTAGATTAATTTAGAGGCTGATTACTTTTAATATTCTTTAAAATAACAAAACACAATTTAAACCTTTCCAAAAATATGCCGTAATGCTTCATGTGAAAACTTGTTTTGAATAAAAAAAGAAAAAAACACTCAGACAAAGCACTCAAGAAAAACGTTAATGTTGAAGGGTTGAGGGTTGAGAAGGTTAATAGAAATGAAATTGCATAAAAGCTTGTCCACCATCTTCTAACACATTTCACTTATTTATTCACCGTGTAGTATCTTATTTATTCATCAGTAGTCACCAATTCGAGAAAGAATTTATCCACTGCGTAGCAATCTTGACAATTAATGGATCTTTTAATTTACGTTTAAATTGCTTAATAGTGCTTGCATATTTTACCTCGTCCGAAAGCGCATTATAGAGTTACAGCCAACACCAAAAAATTGTTTTTATATTTGGTAGTTCTATATGAGTCAAGATGTAAAATATGTTTAATTCAACCGTGTAGGGTACTCAGGCAATACTTCAAACTTATTATTATTAAATGAAGGCAAAGTTAATATTTTTTTTACGCATCTCTACAGGTTTCTCGAAAAGCAGTGCTTGACAACACCTTAACAGCACACTTTTGCAGCACAAAAGCGCGCCATCAATTACCACTACCCCATATTATAATACCGTAATTGAGAATAAAAGTTGGCACAATATAAATTTAAAGGCATATGTTGACTGGGATGTTTAGACATAAATCTAAGAGCATTACAAACCCCCGCACACGTTCACAAAGCAAGTGAGCTCCAAAAGTCAAACTGGTATCAAATAAGATTAGTATTTTCTAATTCAAATATTTTTTCAAAAGTAGGCTTAGACAAAAGTATCGCTATTATTCATTATACATAAAAGTGATTTGGCAATAACAGAACTTGTCAGTTGCGCATCATTGTTGTTCGTGGTTATTTAAAAAGCATTTTAATTATTTACAATGAGAAATTACCCTCAAGCAGAAAGGATTGATATGATTTTAATAATTGGAGTGTGAAGAAAATTGTTTGCCAGCATCAAGGATTTGTGCACAAAAATATCCTAACAGACGCCATCCCGATAAGCGTTCTTTAGAAAATTTGCTGCAAGTATTCCGAAGTACAGAAAGTGTGTGTTATAAGAAAACAAAACGACAAAAATCGATTACCGGAAATGAGGGAAATAATATTTTAGTTATCGAATCTCTTGCTGAAAATCTGCATACAAATCAGCGAAAAAGTAAATTAAACTACAGGGATCAGGAGCATCAGAAGAATTATAAAGATAAACAAATTTTATCCATACCACATACAACTGCATCAAGAACTTTCGGAAGTAGATTATGATCGGCGGCTTGAATTTTGTATATGGGTTCTAGAAAAGTAGTAGGAGATGACGAAAATTTTCTCGATTGTGTATTATTTTCGGATAAGGCAACTTTTCATAACAACGGATTAGTTAATAGGCATTGACTTTTAATTAGCACGTAGGAAAAGCCAGTTGAAAAGTTAGGCTGATTATTATCGTCTATCTATGTTGATTAGAATTATTTTGTCCAAGCCTATTTAAAAAAAAAAATAAATTAATGGCTAGGAATTAATATTTGAAAAAGAAAATTATAAATTACTAAGAAACTATAACAGATAGGTATAGGCAGCATTAATACAATCTTAAAGACCGTTAAAATTAGAATCTAAATAAGGTAATAAATAAGGGTATTCCGTTTAAAATAAGAAAGTTATTTGCCTTTAAAGATAGCGAAAATTAAAAGTATGTTTTTGTTCACCCCGTATAATTTTTTGCATTACTTTTATTTTATTATCAAGTCTAATGCTCTAGTTAAAAAATAAATACAGTTTAAATATATCTAGCTTAAATATGCATGACAGGCATGCCTCTTCAATTTTGATCTACATTTTGAAGGATAGTTAATTATGGCGTAAACGAGTTGAGTGAGGCATAAGAAACCTAACACCAACTTGTCTTTATTTAGTCTGTACTATCAAAATATGTCATAATATACAGGATGTTCCATTTAATTTTTCACGACTTTGGTTTGTAACTTTTCTTTGAGTCACCCTGTATACTTCAAAATAATTTTGAAATGTACACCTTCTGAATCTGTATAACCCTTAACAACAAAAAAATTGAAAATATGTTATCACTTTTCGTATATAAACCGACGCGAATCTGATGGCCCACCCTGTATACATAAGAGAAACAATCGAAAGACACGTCTACTATTGATACACTTCTAAAATTAATTCTACTGACGTATCGGACACCACACAGCTGCTTACTGCTCTACCACAGAATATCGTAACAACCAGAATGTAAACTCTTTGTCGGCTCTTTTGATCTGAGTGGGCAAAATTTCGTGACCTTGATGTCAGTGTCTCGGGCGAGAAGTCAAAGTCGGCTTCGATAAAATTTCGTGCCTGACAGGACCTAACTGAAGTGAATTTCGAGAATATGATTCATATCTACGATAAAATGAAAGAATATCGCTTATTTTTACAATTATTTTACTTTCTTTTCCATTATTTTCATATTTTATCGACTTGCACTTGATAACACTATTTAAATTAACATACGAATATAAACTTGAAGTCAGCGACGTGTACCAATGCAAAGAGCGAACATAGCCGAACCACAAGTTCTCGCCCGATTTAGTGGCGGATCAAGCTGCGCGATGAGAATGCGCGAACCCTTCCCGCCAAGCCAAGTTGATGTTCTGGTTGTTAAATATTCTGTGGCTCTACGATAACTGATGTTTATGCATATGTACGTATTGCTGTGAACTGATGGTCCAAGCATATAAGTAAAGGGAAAATAAAAATGACAAAAATTAATTTAGCTAGCTCAGCAAAAATGAATTTAAAAGGGCGCCAGAGACTCTAAAATCTCAAGAAAACTTTATGAAAAAGTAATAGTGGGCTTTTGATAAATTTACTTTCTTTAAAATCCCCAAAAATTGAAATGGCAGAATTAAAAATAAAAGAACTAATTAAGGTGAATCTAATAAATAACTTTTATTGAAAAAGAAAAAAAAAAAAACATTTGATAACAATTAACAGGGTTAAAAAAAAAACCGTGGACTGAAGGTCCTGGATTAAAACAAACCCTGCGTGAAACTAAAATTTAAGAAGGACAATTCAAATCCTTCAGCAAACAAAATGGTGAATTCGTTCTAGAAGGAATTTCAATACAAAAAAAAAATAAATCCACGTGGTTTCAAAAATTCAAAGCAAACTAAAAATTTAATTCAAATAACGTGGAGAAACAAGCAAAATTAAAAATGAAATATATAACAAGCTCTCAGCTTCACTTCACCTTCCCCCAGGTGATAAAATTAAAATTAAATAGATAACTACAAAAAAAACGGAAAATTTATACTCTAAACGCGCTCGCTTCTAAAACGAATATAAATAAACAAAAACTTACTTAAATTGTGCACAAAATAAGAAGAGGAGAAGTCTGAATACTGATTAAAAATTAAAATAAACCGAAACAAATGAAAAATCGTAAAATGGGAAAAATGAAAGCGCTAAAAATTTACATGTATAACCTCCCGTCACTATTCAGACTCTGCGCCCTAAAAGTGGCCTCTCAACCGCGTATATTTGAAATATACAAACTCGTGCGGAGAACGCACAGCGCAACTCTAAGAAAAAACTAGTACATAAACTAAACAATACAGGAGTACGCAAAATGTACAAATAAATGAGATTAAATATACAGAATCGTCCAAAAAGAATGAAACTAACAATTAAATAAAAATTCTTAACGAAACTCGCGGAAACTCTATCATTGTTTTGACAAGGCTGATAAGGAATAAATAAATATACACATTTAAATTTCCGAAACCCGGGGTGCCAATCCACAGCAGTATGTACAAAAAACCCTGACTCGTTCTACGCCACTGCGTATTGAAAATAATCGTCGCATAAAATATAAAATGCTTCGTCCCATTTATTTAACTTTGCATTCTCTGTACAAAAGTATATATATTTGTAGTTGAATGATTTTTTAATTATGTACTATTTATTAAAGGTATTTACAAATTACAATTACCATTGACAATACTGTCATTATTAAAACAGACGTCCTTTACTGTTGAGTATGGACTCTTAAAAAATGTCACAGTTACAACCAAATAGTGTCACATTTGCACAATAATTAAGAGGCCAATTGTGACATTGTAAGGCAATTTTTAAAATAAATTACAAAGCATGAATAGCTAAAACAAAAAGGTTTAGGCCTAATTTAATTTGTAACATCCTAATTGACAACACTGTTATAATTTATGACAATAAATATTTCTAAAAATAAATGTGAGAATTTGTGTCACAATTAGGGGAATATACTGCACAACAAAATATGTCTAATTTTTTGTTTCGGAACAGTAAACAGATCCTTAAGTATCTATCTACAATATTTTGTATTGTGTAAAGATTTTGTATAAGCGTAAAAACAAAAATATAAGAAAGATACTACAATTTTGACAACAATAAATGTGCATTAGCTTTGGGCGGCTTCTTTGAGTACAGTATAGAATACTGAATAATATTGATTTATGTTGCACAATTTGGATTAGCACTAATTGTAAGTCATGGCGGAAGTGAATGTGATAAAAATCTAAATATTTATGCGTAATAACGTTGTTTCAAACATTAATAAAAAAAGCCGTTTCCGAATCAAATAAAAATGAAATAAAAATAAATAAATACGCAAGGCTCGTAAGCGAGCAAATAACTTCGATTTAACCCCGATATTTTTAAAATTGAATATAGTTTTATCCGGAAATTTTTTCCGTGTAACGCGTAACATAATTTACTACGCGTAATTTACAATTTATGGCCGGTAGTTAATCTAACATAATTGGTTCAGCACTCAACTCTAATAACTCACGGTTAAGCTCACCAAAAAAAGAGCAATTATGGCACTCATCTACTGGACTCTTTTGCGTGTTCCTTTTTTTCTTTGTTTCAGGTAGGAGAATTACACATTTTGGAGCAAATTAGTTAGTATAAATTTCGAACATCACTGCTTATATTCAAATACTTATTAAGTCGGCGGGGCTTTTTGTTTCTGAAATATGTTGCATAAAAGTTAAAATTATCTTGATGGGAATCTTTATATTAGTAGCATGTGGGTTGTTTTACTAAAGTTTTTTTTTATTATTATTAAATAAATTAGCATATATTTTTATAAAGTAGAACGTGCAAAAGAAAATCGCTTAGGGTAACGAGAATCCAATCTAAAATTTAGAGAAACACAAGGTGGTAAAAGGATGGGAAATCTTCTCTCCTTTTATAATTCAAATTAGTGTAGGAGGAGAGAGATTCATTGTTCATTAAGCATCTTTCTCGTTTCCACGGTGTCGGACACACGAACATCGGGTAACCCCGCGCCTCGCGGCGGCCCGCTACGAAACCCACCCCAGTCACCAACTGGTGATATTTCACCCGCAATTTACGAGCTCAGATACGACAGGGAAATTGCAAGAATGGCGGAGTAATCTATCTTTGTTGGGGGAAAGACGGTGCCGGGGGAGCGGGGAGTCGTAGGGTTGATGCGGAACGGGGGATGGAAAAATAAGATAAAACCCCCGGAATTTGTCTCAGAAGTGAGCGACGATGGCCCATTCTTGGCGATACACCATCATTCTTCTCATATGTGGATATTTTTCTGAAGAAATTTCATTGTTATATAGGAAAATTGACGTTATTCGAACTGATACGTTAATCGGAAATTGACTATTATCCGGAGAATTGGTGTAGTTCTCAAGGTAATTTATTGGGTGAAAAGATCGGCAATTGTTTTAATATATTGGGTTGCTAGGAACTATCGATAGGATAATAGGCGAAAAGGTAGTTTGAAAGTTTCCTAAAACGTCACGCTTACGCACAACTGTATTTATTTAATATAAATCCCTGGCGACGATTAAGGTTCGATCAATTGAGCAACACTTGTTTATTACCAAAGACACTACAAAGGTGCCTCTTAAGAAAGACAATAATTGCACTACCACTTGGTATTGCTTCGTTACAATTAAAACAAGCTGAAAAGCATAGTCATACTGGGTATGTTTGTATTGGTACTTCGCGTAGTAAAGCGAAAATCTAGCCGCGTGATGCCGACGTAAAGTTTTTCAACGCAAGCTGTTGCCGTAAAACGCTGGATTGGCGCCAGCTTTAGATATTCTGATTCTCGTTCGTTTTGCCGTAACGCAAAAATAATTTATTAATTTTAGGTTATCTACTCTGATTTGTACCTACTGCTGTGGACACCTTGTAATTCGCGAGAGTTTTTTTTAAGTTACACAGATGTTTTCATGTTTAATCCGATCAGCCTTTTTCAATGTTTTGTAGGAGTCTCCACAAATTCAATTGTTTATTTTTAAATAAGATTTAGTTAATTTGTTTGTTTGATTTATTTATTTAAATGTTCAGTTGTTTTAAATTAATTTCACTCTATAAAATGTATAGCGTTCGCTTTTGTAGTTCATGTCCTTCTTAGTAGTTTTCTTCGATGATCTGTGCGTTGCGTTGCACGCAGCTGTTGATATATGTATACGACTGTTTAACCTTGTAAGAGCTAGTTCCCAGACAGACGAGAGCGTGAGTACATATTATTTCAAATTTGTTTGCTACCATTTTGTAATTCTAACGATTTAAAGTTTTGTTTCACGTTTATTGATTTATTTCGTCCATCAAAGAACTCGGTTTTTAATAATTGTTATTATATTGTTGTGTACACAATTTAGATATAAGATCATTTATTATTTTTGTTCGGGAAGATATTTTTAGTTTAAAGAGTTAATTTTTCGTTTTTGTAATTTCGCTGATTTGTAATTATTTATTAATCACCTCGGGTTGGGTGAATAGAAGCTTTGTGCTTGTATGTAAGTTTTTCTTTTGTTAATTTACTTGAATTATCCACGTTTAATTTAGTTTGTTTTAATTTTGAAACCACATGGATTGATTTGATATAATAAGGACTATCTTCCTGAACGAATTTGTTTTTTTTTTGCTTTGATAAAGGATTTAGCATTGTCCTTTTGTAATTTAGAATCGAGCAGTTTTGACTTGGACCAGGATCTTTTGTCCAGGGTTTTTTTTTCTGCATAATTGTAATTAACAGTTTTTTTTTATAATAAAAATTTCTGATTGTGAATTATCGTCATTCTAAATTCTGTTCTTTTATTTTTGATTAAACCTTTTCAATTTTTGGGGTATTAAAGAAAGTCAGATTTCTTTCACCCACTTTTTACTTGCCGTGGAAAAATTTAGTTTTAATTTGTGAGGATAACTCTGAGTTTAATTGTTCTTTTGCGCCCTTTTAAATTTTTATCCGTTGAGCTAGCTAATTTAATTGTTCATTTTTAATTTAATTTTTGCATTTTCTTTGGTACATTCAGTACACAGCACTAACGTTGTCATTTTTATGATTTTTAGAAAACAGTTTTTAAGGTACCTACAAATTTCAATTATTATTTAGTGGATACAGTTATTTAAATTTACCTATTCATTGTTACTCTATACATTATATTTAAGAGTGAAGAGAGTCCTTAGTCGGCTTTGTGTTGTTATAGATATAATAATAATCATATTTACCAATGTTGATCCTGAAATTCTCTCTTTGCTTTGTACATATTTATTAGAAGAGAATTGAAAAGGTTATATATCATTTCCGTTTGATTTGTTGCTTTTTTGTTAATGCAAGATGGAAGGTATTCTGAGTGAATGTTTTCCTGTTTCTAATGATACAGACAGCGATTCGTTTTTAAATGACACAAATGATAATGACAATAATTTACTGTATAAAGAAACCCGGCAATCACAAATGTTTTATTTTATTTACCGTTTTCAACTAGCTCGATATTCATTTTTATATAAAACTTTCGATTGAACAAACAACAATGAATCAGACACACCAACGAAAATAATTATACTACACACAACTAGCACCACCGACAGCGATCATACCAATATCCCATACGGCTATCTCTCTTTTACGGCGAAAATCCACTCCCTACCAAGATGCAAGATTTTCGATGCTGTGTTACAACTTTCGGCAAACTGTAAATTTCAGAATTTAAATGAAACAGCGACGCAGCGTCACAAAAGTAACGGCAAGTCAAATCGAACCGAAACGCCTACAGCTGCGTTTCGCTGCGTGACGCTAGTGCCAAAACGAACATACCTACTGAAAATTTAAATATAAATTGTATGTTGTGCCGAAACTGTCGACAGTTGCTAATATTAGATGGACATATATACCAATCATTATACAATGCAATCATATCATCTAGTCCCCTGAGCCTCGGTAAGGCGAAGTACAGGGTCTGTCAGTAATGATATTAATTTATTTGTGAACAAATTTATATATTTAGACCCAAGAACCAAAGTGTTTCTCAAGTTAATGATAGACTCCTCAGATGATATTACCTTCCGATATTTAAATGCAATAATTAATTTATATTCCATTTAGAAAGGTAAAACTCTGATGTAACTTGTCCAGTGCTGATAGTTTTTCTTACGAACAGCAATTAATTACTGATTGTATTTGATTACTGATCACCACCATCAGATTTAGGAGTTTTATTAATCCAAAAATCTACGTTACGGCAAAGATTCAGGTGATACTGCGTTATTCATATTTACATAAAAATAGTGATGCGTTATTAATAAATGAAAACAACAGCAAACTTTACAAAGCAAAACAGTTTATTACGGGCTCTAACAGGTAATTTTCATTGCTATATTACAGCACCCGGAGAGTGAATTTTGGCGAGTTAAAATTTCCTGCACAGAACGTGGCAAGATAAATTAATCTAACACAATAAAGCCCATAAAACACTGATACAAATTATGGCGCTTAAAAGAGCAATATGGCTTTGTTCCAAAATTTAATGTCAAAGAAAGCATGAAGTGTTACAGAAATACATATACAAGATAATTAAAGAGATTTTAATTTTTTTGAGAGGAGGATTATGAACAAGATTTGTTTTGATAACTTTTTTACATTAATTTTAGGAAAATCCAAATTTCCATACAATCAAAATTAAAGAACAAAAAACTTTAAAAAAAAATATTTAGACGATAAAAAAATGAAACTAGAAGTGTGGCTAATCAAGAAATTATTATTTCTTTGTTGCTTGACTTTTACCAGCAATGTTTCGACGAATCGTCTCTGAAGCTGTCAATTTTCGTTCAACAAAAATCGTTACATTTTCAACACTAATTGATAATTATATATTTTGGATCAAGAGAGATAAAGTGTTAAGCTGTGAATGCTTGTACAGAACAAATTGGAACCAAATGAAAATAATTCATATTTGTTTCGCGCAAGTAATCACTAAACTCACTAAATTTCTGACTATTTTTCTTAAAAAAAATGACGGTTTGAGAAAAATCGATTAGTGGACGAAATGTTGCTGGTGAAAAATAGGTAATAAGAAGTGTAAACAATTACTAAATTAGTCGCAATTTTAATTCATGATTTAATTCACTCAAAGACTGTATATAAAAGTAAAAATTAAACTCGGAAAAATTGATTCTGAACTATCCAGCACGGCGTATCTCTTTATAAATGGAAATATAACAAAATTGTTACTTCATGTAGGTATTTACATCTATACATTATTTTTATGAAAGTCTGTCAATTCATGTGCAAAGAAAGGAGAAAAAATGTGATAAAATCAAAGTGAACGTTCCCAGCTATAGTCAACATATGAACGGCGTTTGAGATACTTTTTTGTACCTTAAATTCAATCCATCACACTGTCTAACATATTTCAGACGGTCAAATCAACAACTAAACGCAGTTATAGTTATTTTTGATATATGAGTCACTCGCGCATTCATCCACCCAACAATGCAACATTAATCATTGTACAAATTGCTTAATTATCCTACAGAAAACTTCTACAACATAACACAATCACACCAATTACTCTCAGACGTCTCCTAGGAGGAAAACTATAATAACTCGCCCCTCTAATGTAACCGCTAGAGCAAATTGGCTTTCTATGTGACGAAAGCAAGTGTGCCTGCAAGATAATATTAGAAGCTCTTTTAAATAAAACAATGTGTAATTTCGGAGCCGGCACATCCCTCTCTGTACGCACACAGCTGTTTCGGGTCGACGCGTGGGGATGCGACCGATTCACCCTTTACCTCTCGCCATACCCTCGCAACGGAACCCCCAGCTCGGGGTGGCGGGTACACGCTGATTGCTTACACATTATGCATGTCGCGTCCATTGTGTATTACAATGAGGCAGCCATCGGTGTTTTGATTCCGATAAAATTATAGTTCAAGCTCCGGCGGACATTTCGGTTCGTCCTTGTGTGTAGACATGTTGATACGTGTGCCCTGCGAGCCGTGTTGTATATAGGAAAGCGTTGGAGCGTAGAGAATCGTATTCAAAAAATTTTCGCTTCGAGAGAAAGGTGATGATTTACGTTCGTCGTTCAATGTGTTTATGCGGTGGTAATCTTTTCCGTATGTTTTTTTTTTCTTCCGTAATGGTGGTTGTGTTAAGCGAAGAGTTTAGCGACTAGCGAAAGTTGGAGCAGATGCGAATTAGTTTTAAAAGAGCGCAAGGAATACAATTCCATTATGATTTTACCTGTAATATTTACCAACCCAATGCATATCTATTCCAAATTGTTGATTGAACTCAGTCCTGTACATTCAACTGTACTGTCAGTATATTTGATAATTTTTTCTTTATCTAACGCAATATTTCGAAAACCACGTAACAAAAGTTTTGAATGAAATTCATTCGTTTCACAGCAGTTTTTCCACCGATCACCAAATACCACCTCCAGCATGTGATATGGAGAACTGTGGTCTTCTACGGCAAATTAGGTCAGTGAGATAGCTTCAAAGATTAGGCCCCACGGCAAACATAAAATTGTACCCCCGCCGTCATGGAAAACAAACGCACTAACAAAATATGTATTAAACAAAAAAAACTTTCCTTTACAATCAAAAATGCGAAATACGCACAAATAGTTATTTATTAAGCCGTGCTATAAGTTGTGTGATGGCGCAAAAAGGATTTCACACACAGCTTTATACAATATTTGACCTACGATCTACGAATTAAAATAAAAAAAAAACATTAGATGAACGCAATTTGTCAATAATGTATGGCAGATTTTTGTACATATTTACTTTGGCTTGTTAAGCAATAACTCTGCGTTATTGTCTATTTCTGTAATATGGTGGCGTTTTCTCCTAATTGCAATTCATTTAAAACTATTTTATTAACTAACTCACTAGCTTTAATGCGTTCAACTAGATTAAATTTTTCAAACTGTCATGTAACCGCCATAACCTCTTCTGTTGTTGCGTATTATTTGCAAAGAAACTCGACTTGTCATGAATAGTTTGATGTTGACGTAAGCATGCGAAAAAGTAAATCTCATTTACAATGTATTGTTACTTGAAGAATACATAGGTACACTTCTCACAGGAAAAATCGGGACACCAGCAATTCAGAATTTTAAAATTTCTTGATTGTAAATGCAACTTTCGGATGATGTATTCACTTATCACAGCCATAATTCACTTAATTATGTATATTACTGCGATCAAAGGTAACGACTAGAAATTTAAACAGAAAAATAAATATATAGAGAGAAAAAGGTTTATGTATAGAATAAACAAATCGGAGTTTCGGTGGCGGCGTTTCCTTTAGAAATACCAATGAAAAAAAAAATACATAACAACAAAAAGAACTCTTGAATAGACGGCTTTATTTAAAAACATATATGTATGTATTTAACTTGTTTGATGTTATGTAGAGATAATTCTTTTTTAAGAAAACATGTGGTGATGAGATTTTATTATTTAATATTATGTTACTTGTTAGTGCTGCTTTGATATTAGTTACTTACTTCGATTTATGCTCGCGAGTATTAGTTTAGCAATAGACAATATGTCAGTCAGCCTCCTCAGTTTTGGGATAATGTGATTTTCACAGATTTATTGACTACACTATTATTGATGTATTAATTACTATTGTTGTTTAATATTCTTAAATATTGTATTACTATAAAGTTTCCTTCTATCTATAAAAAATACCAAACTAGGTTTAAGATTATTTATAAAATTCTTAAATAAAGCAATTAAATTCGCAAAGAAATTATTTATTTTATGAACCCTCCGTTTATTGTATTTTCAGGAAATAATTTAGCTATCGCCTGTGTAATCTGACGTCGTTGATCTATTTTCTTGAGATATGGCCAACACTGGGTCTCTTTACAAAAGGACAGGTTTATTAACAATTATTTAAAATATTATTGGATTTATAATACATAACAAACATTGTAAGAAAGCATATTGTTCGTCAATCTCAGTTCGTGCTAAAATATTTATTTTTGAATTTGATACATTTAATACTTTTTCGTTGCTACTGCCTGAAGCTCTGTTACAGACTAAAAGTGTTAGCTATATTTCAATAAAAAAGGACGACATTGGATTACACAGGCGATAGTTAAGATATATTTCTTGAAAATACAATAAACGGAGGGTTAATAAAATAAATAATTTCTTTGCGAAATTAATTGCTGTAAAAATGTTATAAATAATCTTAAACTGTTTTTGGTAATTTTTTAAAACATAGAAAAATATTTTGTAGTAATACAATATTTAAGAATACTAAACAACAATAATGAATACATCAATAATAGTGTAATTAATCAATGTGAAAATCACATTGTTCAAAAACTCAGGAGGCTGATAACATATTGTCTATTGCTAAAGCAATACTCGCGAGCATAATCAAACTAAGTAACTAATATCGTATATAATTTTAAAATCCCATCGCCATATGTTTTCTCAAAAAAAGAATTATCTCTACATAACAACAAACAAGTTAAATACATATATGTGTATTTCTAAATGGTGTACTCAAGAGGCCTTTTATTTGTTATGTATTTTTTTTTGCATTAATATTTCCGTATTCGGTATTTCTAAGGAACACCGCCACCGAAATTCCAATGTGTTTATTTAATGTATAAACCTTTTTCTCTATATATATTTATATTTCTGTTTAAATTCTTAGTCTTTACCTTTGATCGCAATAATACACACAAAAAAGTGATTTATGGCTTTGATAAGTGCATATAACCTCAGAAAGCCGCATTTACACACAAAAAATTTAAAAATTCACAGATTGCTGGTGTCCCGATTTTTCCTGTGAGAAGTGTACTTTCTAACTTTTTCACACTGTTATCAATAATGACGTGATTTACGAATTGAAAATGCAAACCTAATAATGGATCTACACACTAGGGTATAGATAAACTATGTACTATAAATGAATAAATCACAAAATAGTATAGAAACTGAAAGCGGAAACACTACAAATAAAAAACAATCTATAATACAACAAGGTTACAAAAGAGTAGGAACAATACAATATTAAAACTTCAAACATAGGTAAACAGAACTAAATATTTTTTAAACATATTAAAAACTTTAGAAAAATCTTTTCTGTTAAGTTTTGCTTTTGCCAAGGTGGTTAGAATAGAACTGTAGCACATAATGTTTTTCGTATAGCACGTTTCAAATCATCTCCATACCGTTCTGTTTATGTAAAAATACTTTTGTCCGTTATTATACATACACTTCCAATCAGTTCCGTTCCATGCAATTGCAACAAAAAATACTTTTACGTTAATTGGACGGAATATATAATGAGAATAACATTCAATCTGTCAATCAGTTCGTTTACATTTAAATTTTTGATAAGTATATACAACTGGATTTAAAAATTGAAACAAAATTACATTATGGGAATTTTGAAACCCATTTTTCATTTAATTAATCCGTGTACTCAATATTGCATTATAAATATTTATTTAAAAAATGCGTTTCTACTTGAAAACATGCGATTGTTCATTTTTATATACAAAAAATATTTTTAGTATATATTGTCGTTTTTCTTCAAAATGTATGTTTATCTATTATGATACTTAACTCAAAGACAATATAAATCTACAATGCTCGCAAAAAATACTTCAATATTTCTGATAAATGACATTTCGTTCAATAGTCTCATTATATCTGTGATTGTGCATTTTCTGGCATCGATATCCATTTGTTGTATAGATTTTAATATGTACCTATTTTATTTTCCAGAAGCATTTTGTTCCTTAATACTAAAAAATTCCAAGAACTTTTTTGGTGTATTTTTCTATTTTCTATTAACCTTTGATACTTTGATTTACTTCGAAGGATAAATACTGAGATCTACAAAATAATAATAATAAACAACAAAGTATTTCAATTGTAGTATAAAAAGTTTTTCTGGGCTGTTGAGCCGTGGTCTTGTTGAATTACTTCCGTACGTTTCGTTCACAACTGCGGTGAACATCCACGGCGAGGTTGAAGTTTCCTTCGAGATGGCTCGTCGTTTAGCAAGTATTTCAATATCAGTAAACAATGATTTGATTTAATACGTACTTATAGGATCTAAACATTTTATTTTTGCGAGTACTTTCAAGCAAACGTTTTAAAGAGGAATTAAAAAAATTACAAAATTGAATTATTGTTTCGGCTGACAACTACTTACATTAGCTCAACAAAAACGCAGAGCACGATTCATGGGAGTATCGGCATTTATTATTCTAGGACAGTCAACGACATTTATACGTATTACCATAATTGGAATAAGTAGCAACTCTGAAGTGTAAACACATTCTTTTCATATTTTACTAGCGAAATGCAAATTGCGAATAAGTTACGTTTACATAAATCACCTATTTGTTAATATAATATATTTAACAATTTTATTTATCACAGATGATGTCAGTGGTGAGTTTCGTACTCCATTTATAGTCCATAGCTTACACCTAGCCATTTTAGGAATGTAAAGCTTATATAAACAAATGTTAGTTCTCAGTAGTGGAGAAAATTAAATGAAATGAAACTGTTTGTATAAAGGTTTTACCTTTATTATTTATATAACGTGTCGGCATATATGTCGCCTCTTTCAAATGCTTAAGGATTTAAAGTTGAAACTGTAATGAAAAAACTTAGTTGTCAAATATAAATACAACTCATATGGTATTGAGAATGGGAGTATTATGTTGCAAAACTAAAAAAAATATATATTTGGAAATATTAATAGTAAGTTGCATATAGTTTCTATTTTTTCCTTTGCAATGTTGGTCACGCTAAAGAAAGGAATTTCTTTCTGAAAGCATTTTAGTCTCCCTTGCTTCGTTTCGTTGCCTGATAGCAACAATTTCAAGCACCTAAAATTAACAAATTACCTTTTTTTACTTTTTCATTAAGAGTTTTATCAAGTTGGTTATGTAGTATTGGGAAAAACATCCATAAATTTCAAGCAGAATAAATTTTGCCAACTAGTAAAAGTGAGAAATAATAAACTATTTAAAGTTTAGAGTAACAAATGTTTAGAAATTTGCAATTTCTTGCTTTTTTAACAGAATTTTTTATGATCCTTTATTTGAATTAATTTTGATTAACGTTTCAGTGTGAGTAAATTTGATACATTAAATTAAAATACGACTTATTGGTCCAAATACAAGAGGTATAAAATTGCAAGCGACTTGAATGCTTGTAAAGATATGAGAAAGACATTGAGGAGACGTATAATAAATCCAAAAGGTTTGCACAATTATTAGTATTTTCGTCTTTAACTGTAAACTGTAGATTTGATGTTAGAGATGATCTGCTTATCTCATTCCAATTTCGATGTTAAAATTTTCGCTCACTCATCATCATTCTCGTTATGATTTTGTGTATTATTATCCTATCTTCCTTCAAACATTCTCATTTTTAACATGCTTTGTTTCTGTTAGACTTCTTTTTTCATTTGCTTTGTTGTAAATATATAGTTTTGCGTAGTTCTTACACTTTTGAGTCCATTGTGTGATTTTTCTTTTTTTTCTCTTCCTTTTACTTCTTTTCCAATATTTTTGTCTTTACATAAACTTTTGTTCTGTATTTTAAACTTTATTTCCACAATTACAACCTTTATTTTTCTGACACATCTACTCTCTACTTTCTTTTACATCTTAAACCGTTACGAAGTATATATGACACAGGGTGGGGGTTTGGCGCGAAACTTAAATATTTTGTCTTAAACATGCCCCCCGCCTTGCAATCTCCATGGGGTTGCAATCCTTAATTGTCTTCATCTAGTAAAGGACACAGTTTTGTATATGGCCTCTTGGTGTTGCCGGTTGTAGTACGAACTGTTGCGACTCTGGTAACGCCGTCCTTTCCTGGGTGTAATTGGATGACTCTGCCCATCTTCCATTTCAGAGGTGGACAATTCTCTTCCTTGATTAGAACCAGCGCTCCAAGTTTGAGATCTCCGGTTCCCTTCTTCCATTTGGTACGCTGCTGCAACTCTGTTAAATATTCCTTGTGCCATCGAGTCCAAAAATGTTGGTGGCATTGTTGAAGGTGCTGATACCGAGATAATCTGCCTTCCGGAACCTGTTGCCAATCTGGATCTGGTACTGCAATAAGAGGTCTTCCTACGAGGAAGTGAGCTGGGGTAAGAGGAGTCAGGTCATGAGGATCGGAAGATAGAGGACACAGTGGACGCGAATTTAACACTGCTTCAATTTGCACGAGTACAGTGTTTAACTCTTCGAACGTTAGGCTAGCATTACCCAACACTCTCTTTAAATGATATTTACATGACTTTACCCCTGCCTCCCATAGCCCACCAAAGTGAGGTGCATATGGAGGTATAAATTTCCAAACAATATTCTCTTTTGAGCAAGCATCTGTTAAATAATCGTTTTGCGTTTTCACGAAATTGTATAATTGTTTCAATTCCTTATGCGCAGCCACAAAATTTCGACCATTGTCAGACACAATTTGGTTAGGTTTGCCACGTCTTCCTATGAAACGCTTTAGGGACATAAGAAACGAATCCTTTGTTAAATCTGATATAAGTTCCAGATGGATAGCTTTTGTGGTGAAACATACGAAGACGCCTATGTAACACTTTCTAGTTCTTGCTCCGCGTCCTTTTCTGTCCTTAATTAGAATTGGACCTGCATAGTCTATGCCGGTGACACTAAATGGCGGACTTGGTGCGAGTCTCTCCTCAGGTAATTGCCCCATTATCGGTTGTATAACTTGTGGGCGATGTCTAGAACACGTCATACAGCGTTTTACCACTGATTTTACAAGAGTACGTCCTCCTACAATCCAGAATTGCTCTCTTACAGTTGCCAGGAGCTGCTGTGGGCCAGCATGTAAGAGCCTGATGTGTGCTTCTTCTGTGATTAGACGTGCGAGATGGTGCTTATGGTGCATTAAAAGAGGATGTGTTTTGCATCGGGTGTTAATAATGAATTCTCTAAGCGTCCTCCAACTCTGATTAGTTTGTCATTGTCTAAAATCGGGTTTAGGTTTAAAATCTTGCTACTTTTAGCAACGCATGCACCGTTTTCCAAAGCAATGATCTCCTTTTCAAAGAATTCAGTCTGAGCTAACTTTACTAATTTCTTAAAAGCATTGTGTATTTCGTTCGCTGAAAGACACTTGGAGTAATTTTCTTCTGACTTTTGTAAACAATTTGTTTTAAATCTTATTATCCATGCTACTACTCGTTTCAATGTATTTAATTTTGAAAATCTTTCAACTGGAAAACTTTCTGTCTGTTGTACATGTAACGTTGTGGTCACCTTCTTTGTATCGGGTAAGTCTTGATCTTTTGCTAAGATTGAATCGGCTTTGGTTGGCCAAAAATACTCTTCTTCCTTTAGAAATTCAGGACCATTCCACCACAAAGTTGCATCTTCAATACATCCTGGCATCAAACCTCTGGATAAAAGGTCAGCTGGATTTTCAGCACTTGGTACATGTCTCCAGGTATATTGGGCAGTCAGTTCTTGAATTTCAGCCACACGGTTATTTACAAATGGTTTTAATTTGTTTGGACTAATTTTCAGCCAGGCGAGCACTATGGTGGAGTCACACCACAGCGTGCATTTTGTTAGGGTTAAGCGTAACGCACTAACGACCTTTTTGGTTAATCTCGCCAAAATCAATGCTCCGGAAAGCTCTAAACGAGGCATCGTTACCGTCTTCAATGGAGCAACCTTGGATTTGGAGCACAATAAGTGGACATGTGGGTTTCCATCTTCTTCGATCGACCTTAGATATATACATCCCCCGTAGGCCTTTTCCGAGGCGTCACAAAATCCGTGCAATTCTATTCGTTTAGCGTTCTCGCATAGCACTAGTCGGTTTATTTTCAGATGGTTTAGCAAGGGGAGCTCACCCCTAAATTGGCTCCATACGGCATGGATGTGTGCAGGTAAACTTTCATCCCAAGTAAGTTTTTCCAACCATAATTGCTGCATAATAATTTTTGCATTTACTGTGCAAGGACCTAGTAAGCCAAGTGGGTCAAATATTTGAGCGATGGTCGACAAAATGATGCGCTTTGTGATTTTTTGCTCTTTTCGCACATCGCTTATAGTATACATCAAATTATCATTTCCAGGACACCAGGTCAGACCTAATGTCTTTGTATTTTCATTTTCACCAAACTTTAAAATCATCGCTGGGCAATGCGTTTCAGTTACATACTTCAATGCTTCACTATTATTTGAGTAAAACTTACGTAGATCAAACTGGCCTTGCTTCAAAATCTGTAACACTCCTTTGGCTATGAGAGCTGCTTCCTCGACGTCGTCCACTCCAGTGAGCAAGTCGTCAACATAAAAATCTGACTTGATGATGTTCGCTAATGTCGGATGTTCATCTTTGTTTTCTTCTGCTAACTGCCAAAGACACCGTATTGCAAGAAACGGTGCAGCTGTAGTGCCATAAGTGACAGTATTCAGTTCAAACGTTTCAATCGGACTACTAGCATCTTCTCGCCATAGGATCCTCTGCAGCTTGCGTTGCTCTGGTGTTACTAATATCTGGCGATACATCTTGGCGATATCTCCAGCAATTACATATTGGTATTGTCTAAACCTCAACAAGATGGCGAATAGCTCATTTTGAATTGTTGGTCCTGTCATTTGAATGTTATTGAAAGAAATTCCATTGCTTGTTGGAGCTGAGGCATCGAACACAACTCGTTGCTTTGTAGTCAGACTATCTTCTCTTATTACACCTCTATGTGGCATGTAATACCCAGTCTTTTCAATTTTATTATTTTCCAATTTTGACATGTGTTCTAAAATCTCTGTATTCGTTGATGAATTCTACATATCTGTTCTTTAAGGCCGGTGTCTTTTCAAGCTTCTTTTCCAGTGCACTAAATCTTTTGTGTGCATGTTCATAAGACTCACCTAACATCTCAGCTGAATCTTTCAAAGGAATTGTCACGACAAATCTCCCATCTGGTGTTCTCGAAACATGCTTTTTGAAGTGAGCTTCGCACTCCAATTCTTCGGTTGTGAAAGGTCTTTCATTTTGGCATTCCTCCATTTCCCAAAATTTTGCTAATTGGTGTTGAACATCGTAATTCTGGGTAAATTTGCAGACTGTGGTTTTCATGGGTTTGTTAGATACCGGTCCAGATACAATCCAGCCGAATCTCGTCTTTTGTACTATTGGTTTATCTTTTCCAAATGTTATTTGACCGATGCTCAAGATTTGCCAGAATAAATTTGCACCAATAAGGATGTCGACCCTTCCTGGTTTATCAAAAGATGGATCTGCTAACTTAATATTCTTTGGAATGTCGATGTCTGTCACTTTCAAAGGAAAACTCGGTAACAGTCCAGAAATTTCCGGTACTACAAAGCATTTTAAGTTGACCGAGAAGGCATTATGGAGCGATTGAATTTCAAGGTCACATTCTGATTCGATGTTTGTTGTGGTTTGATTTAGTCCTAGGACGGTAATATTGACTTTGGATGTAAGAATCTGAAGACGGTCACTCAGTTGTTTTGTTAAGTAGCTCGACTGCGAGCCCGAATCCAGCAAAGCACGAACCGTGTGCATTTTACCCACGTTATCTTTAACTTGGATAAAAACTGTAGATAGGAGCACGTAATTGTCAGACAAACAAGATGACAATGCCACACTGCTTGAAGTGCTGGCAACAATTTCCTTTTCTGCGCTTTGCTTATCATTATGTAGTAAAGTATGGTGTTTTGAAGTGCATTTTTTGCAAGTTCCCTTTCTGCACACCTTTGCCATGTGCCCCGGTCTCAAACAATTCAAACATAATCTTAAATTCATTACTTTCGCATATTTGTCATTAGTAGATAATTTTAGAAATTCCGGACAATTCTGTATATAATGATCCTTTTGACAAGCTCTACATTTTACATAAGTTTGTTTATCTTCCGTAACCAAAAAACCTTTTACGCTACCCTTGATTTGCTTTTTCTCTGCTTGATTTGAATTAAGTGTCTCTAATAAATCGGCTCTCGCTTTTAAAAACGTTTTTAAATCATTAAAATTTGGTACATTTTTATCCGACTTATAATTTTCCCATTCACGCAACGTTACTGTATCTAATTTCGACGTAATCAAATATACTATAAGTGTATCCCAGTTAGATGTCGGTTGATCCAATTGTTCAAGTGCCCGTAAATTCTTTGAAACCGAATCTATAATTTTTCTTAAACTTTCCGCTGATTCCTTACTTATTGACTCAATATTAAATAGCGCTTGCACGTGATTCATTACCAATAATCTGTTTGTTATTATACCTATCCAATAGAGCTGCCCACGCAACCGCGTAATTTCGCGCCGTAAATTCTAGCGACTGTATGACTTGCGATGCGCTACCCTCTAATGATGCCCGTAAATAGTGAAACTTCTGAATTTCGTTAATACTCTCGTTTGTATGAATTAAAGATTCATATGTATCGCGAAATTCCAGCCAATTGGAATATTTTCCCTCGAATTTAGGTAACTGAATAGTAGGCAACTTGATATTCGATACACTTGACGCTTGCGCATGTGCCGACGCTATTGTGTTAGCTTCCGTACTGTAGTTGGTTTCATAATTCACGAGAACTTTTTTCGCTAGCGATATTTCTAAATAATAATTATCCTCAAACATCTGCCGTTCTTTTAGTTCAGTCTCGATGTTTTCGGACTCCTCTTCAATGCTAATTTGTATTTCTTCAAACTCATCAATTATGCTATAAATCTTATTCAACCGTTCCTTTATTTGAATGATATCAATTTCATCTACATTTTGTTTTTCTTGTATACCTTTCATAAATTTTGAAAAGGTAGTTAACTTTGCTTTTAACGCGCCTCTTTTATTTTTGTCCGACATTTCTAGTATCTAACCTTACTATTTTTGTTTGTATTTTGTTTCAAATACACTTTCTACTCGTGCAATTATAAACTAGTGAAGGAATTAACAGCTAAAGGAATACTGTTGAAAGGAAACTCACTGTATTTCTGATGCTACGATGTAGGCTTCTGTTTCCGTCTGCTTGTTCGCCGGTCACGGTGTTCGTTCGCTACGACGTCATATGTACTTCTTTCTTTTGCGATCACAATCACTAAACTGAACTACGCTCTGCTACCAAAATATGTCTTTACATAAACTTTTGTTCTGTATTTTAAACTTTATTTCCACAATTACAACCTTTATTTTTCTGACACATCTACTCTCTACTTTCTTTTACATCTTAAACCGTTACGAAGTATATATGACACAGGGGTGGGGGTTTGGCGCGAAACTTAAATATTTTGTTTTAAACAATTTTCATTATATGCGTTTAGGCTCAAAGGCCGAAAATATTCATTGAGCAATAAAACTTACAGAATGCGTTCTGCAGGAGACTTGCAGAAACAACCAAAACGCGTTCTCACTAAGTCGAAACGGCCGCAAAGTGAAATTCGTATCGTGGTTTCTAGAATATTTGGTCACTACTCGTGCATCAGCAATTAGTGCAATCAGAAAGAGATGGACGTGTGAACACACATATCAATGGCGTAAAAATAAACAAACAAATTTGTTTTTAGTTTTTTTTTCATTTCTAACGGTGTAGAGATTTATCATCAAATTATGATGAGCAAAATAGAACTATAAAACAACTTCATGAAGTTGAAAATGCAAACGTTGAAATTTGAGGTATTAGAAAATTAGTATTAGAAAAGGTCAAGAATCCGCTCAAGAATCGCAATATACAACTGAAGAACTTAAGCAAAAACCAGAAAGTTTAAAAGATGGAATAATGCGTAATTAGCGAAAAACCTCAGGCATTCATAAATGTAGAATGAGAGTTTCGGTAGGAATGTTATTTGCATGCTCTGTATAAAAAAATAACAACCTGAGTATTGCGCCAGAAGGTGGCAAGTTTGGCCAAGAAGGGCTGGCACAAAAAATGGTTACATTGTCCAAATCAAAAATGCCTAGGGTTCATATTGGTACTAATATTGTAGTTAGTGTGGCCGGTGATTAGAGAGCGTGCAGCTCCCAGAAGTGTTTCAGCTCTTGTTATGAGTATTAATCCATCAGAAGCTTGTCAATTAAGAACCAAAGAAAGAATTAATGTAATGAATTTGTAACTGCTGAGAGTAACTTTGTCAAACACAACTTCATTAACACTTTGTCCAGCATCAATGCTATCATCTGGAAGTAAGCAAGGCTTGATAACTTTTCACTATTAAAGGTAGCCGTAGGTAGGTACCGATAAGAAATGTAAATGTCGCTCTAAGAGCAGCTAATAACGCAATTCTAAATATCATAATAATGACTTTGGCAAAAATAAATAATTCTGCGACATTTATATTAACAAAATTATGTTACTATTAGCATGTTACTCGTGGTTGAATTTATTTTACTAAATTAGTGAATTGGTGTTGAAGATAAAAGAGTTCGCGAAAAATTAGCTGTTAGGTAAATTTAACAACATGATCAGCGGCACTCGTGCATACGTCACAGGAACTACGACACGAATTTCGCTACGTGAGTGTTTGTTAGTTATAAGGTGTTCTGATTGCTTTCGCAAGTCCCATAGCACAAATTACGCATTGTGGATGATCCTAAAAGTACCATAGCGCATTTTGCTCGTCTTTTTTTTGTTCACTGAGCCTTTTCTGTCTTTGAACTTAACATATATAATAACGTAAAACTTCAGTCAGCGGCGTACCTAAAACATACCCCCCGAAACCCCGCATGGCGGGAGAGGGAGGGGGGTGCTAGCCATCTGAAGTTAGGTACTATGTCTACGATTATACGAATTAGGGCGAGTAAGGAAATATCGCCTTTTTAACACTGGAAATATTTTTGTGTTACAACACCGTAGCAGAGAATGTATTAAAAATATTTTAGATGTTTTTTTTTGACATAGGGAGGCATGAGCGAGATGACGATAATTTTTCATTTGAATTATAAAATTATTTTTTTCACAATACCGGGGAAGAGGACGGCTTAGGTATGTATTAATCATATTTTATTAACATTAGAAAGGTGAGATGGGGAGAAGGACGATTTTTTTAAATATTTTTTCCTTCAAAACATCGGAAGAAAGGATACATTAAAAATGTCTCAAATCATATTTATTTAAATATTGGATAGAGTGAGAGGGCAAGGGGATAGTTTTTTTAGTCATAATTTTTTCTTTAAACATGGGGATGGAGGACGCCTTCAAAATGTTTCAAATCATATTTTTTTAACATTGGAAAGAATGAGCGGGGAGGGGATGATTTTAATGAAATGATAGACTTTTTCTTTTTTACAAACATTGGGAAAATTATATTTTTTAACACTGGAGAGAAGGGTGAGAAGGGAGAGGATGAGTTTTTAAAATAATAATGCTTTTTCTGAAATATCTGGAGAGAGTACGCATTAAAAATGTTTCACATCATATTTTTTTTAACATTGGAAGGGGTGAGAGGAAGAAGAAGGAAGTTTCTAAATGATTAAAAAAAAAATTCACCTCCCACTCTCACCCCTTTCTAATGTTAAAAAAAAAAGTATGATTTGAAACATTTCTAATGCATCCTCTTCCCGATGTTTCGTAAAAAAGAAAAAAAATCATTTAAAACAAATAATCCTCCCCCGCTTACGTCTTCCAATGTCAAAAAAACATGATTTGAAACATTTTTAATACGTCCTATGTTCCAATGTTAAAAAAATGAAACGAAAATGATCATTAAAAAATTATCCTCCCGCCCCTCTCACCCAGTCCAATGTTAAAAAAATGTCTAATGCGTCATATCTCCCGCTGTTTAAAAAAAAAAGAAAAAAAATATTATTTAAAAAAATCATTCCACTCCCCCTATAAATCCTTCAAATGTTAAACAAAATACGATGTGAAACATTTTAATGCGTCCTCTATCCCGATGTTAAAAAAATCATTTAAAAAATCATTCCCCACGCTCTTTTACCACTTCCCATGTTAAAAGGACTATGATTTCAAACATTTTTAATACGTCCTCCTCCGGATGCTCAAAAAAAAAACGTGTATCATATGTTGAAATTAAATTCAACGAGTATTGCATGTGGCATCAAAGCGTCCCGGTGATCGAAACGGTTCGCGTCGAAACGTCTTCGCGCCGAAACGGCCGCGTCGAAAAAGATCGCGTCGAAACGTCCCATTCCGCATCTAGAGGAGCCCTGATATGATTATTAGCAATATTTTACAGATATACAGCAGCGGGCAGGGGCCCCAGACAAAATTCTGACTTGCGTAATTATTGCAGTTTTCAACTATAATTTTTCCAATACTTTCTCCTTCGTATCTTATTTAAAAATAATAAATATCAACTTTAAAATTCCAAAATAACTCAAAACCAACAGGAGTGAATCTCAACGTTTCCAATACGTTTAATATCATGCAAACTAATTTCTTTTCAACCAAGATAATAAAAAATGTAGATAGTTTGTAATTTAAGTTATTTAGCACAAGTATATGCCGAGCATGATTTTCATAAGCCATTGCGAATGTAGGTTTTGACACAAACAGACTCGCAACATTACCTTCCTTCAATTACGTCATATGTGTAATATTGGATCGTCTCCTGTCTCTCCCTGTTCTAATATCGTTCCAGGAAAAGAGAAAATTTCCTAAACTACGTAATCGCTAAACTACGCTTAGTCTTCGCCGTCGACTGAGGTGAAGGGAATGTGACGTAATGGAAAAATGCCGAAAGTGAAAGAATTGTGAGAAACGCACAAGCTGGCGATATTAAATTTTCCGACCTTCTGCTCCTGTAATGTATTAGGCTCGAGGGTGAAATGTGGTTTGCGTTATATACCGATTATATATTAAAGGCGCCCTCGTTATAGATGTATCGACAAAGTAATATAGGCACATTTTGCTTTTAGTATTGCAGCGCTAATATCCTTCACAGATTTACGAAACGAAAAGAAACTAATTTACTCTGCAACGACGCAAAGGCAGTTAAGTGAAGTGTTGCGAGTGCGAAAATTTGGAAACAATCACGATACTTACATGCATTCTCTGTTGACAACACTTTCAGTGAAGATTTACACGCTTGACAAACAGAAACAAGGCACACTCCATAAATTTTTATTAAGTTGACAATGACATTCTCTACTTGTGCTAACTCTTTTTATTGGAAAGAACACGACCGGTCCACATATATACACTGGTGACTCTAATTTATGACATGTAAATATTTTCAGGAAGGGAAGCGTGTTGCCAGTTGGTGCCAAGATACCATGTAAAACATAAATGTGTACATGCACACATTTCTAAACAGCATTTTTCTTTATTGCAGAAGCGAAACTTTTACGTATAACATCTGTGTTCCGCTACTACAAACACATCATGATATCAACACATATAAACTGATTTTTCGTACAATAAAGGAAAACGATGCTGAAACTGCCGCAGCTTCATAAGATTAATTAAAACTGGCCAAAGAGGAGCTTGACGTTCTGGACCCTAGATCATGGTAGGTAATAGATGTCGTACAGCTGTCCAGGCGCGACTCTCGTATTTTCAGTCGGAGTCCAAGAGAGGAAGGTATTTCATTCATTTTTTTCAGCATGCCCAGACTGTTCGGGTATGTGCGGTAGAGTACAAGTGCCAGTTAGTATGTGTACATCAGCTTCGTCAACAAATTATCGTTGGTGTGTTATTTATACATGGAGGTGAGTTATTTGATAGGAACTAAATGGACACGTATTTGTAATAAATGCCCACGTTTTTCACGATAATCTACTGAGATAAATTTAAACAAATATTCAAATAAAGGTGAACCGGTCAATATTTAAAAGCAATAAATTCATTACTAATTATTTATCCTTCCAAGACCAACGCAATTGACAATGGTTCAGATCATCAATTCTTTTCTTCCAAAACTTTATATCTATGCCCCAGGCCTGATGTGTATCTTTTACATTTAATTCCATTCATTTCCTTTCCATACTTCCGAGATGTAATCATTCTAATCATGGTCAACCACTTTTGCTTTGAATATATCCTCCAAATTTTCCGTATTTCGGGTACTATATTTATATTTCCATCATATTGGAGTTAAATGATAAAAGAGAAAAAGTTAAAAAATAGGATTGGTTAGTTTTCATTTAATTCCTTTCGTTAAGTGACCTACCTCCTCTGATGCAGCCTAACTGACTTTTATATTCTGATATTTCACTTTATCAATTTGCGCGAAATTCGCTCTACGTGTTTTTTCGTCCCCTTGCTTTTAAGATAAAAATAATTCACAGTAATTGTAGATAGATATAAACACACAAAGTTAAAAAAAACAATTTTTTGACATTGTATTACGTGGCTATAAGAAGCTCTAGTGAACATTTGCGTGTCAAAATAAATAAACAAAAGAATTAATTAGAAATGCACTAGAGACAGGCTAGATTATGCAAAATGCTTATTGCAATTTTGAATAAAATCTTTTGTGCTTTACAGGAAGAAAGAAATTTAAATAAGAATTTAAATTGTTTAATAAATCCTATTGATAGCTCCATTATCTTTTTCAAACTGTGAACATTAGATTCTCTTTGATAGATGGCAAAAAATATTGGAAGTATCATCAAAACTACGCGCTAGATACCGTTTTAGCTAATTATAGGCAATGAGTTAGGCAGTAAGCCTTTTTCGTAGTATCAACCATGAAACTGGTTGGACCAAAAAGAATAAAGAGAGGATTGCCCCCTCCTCTCTGTACGGGAATACAGACCACTCTGGAATGATGAGGTATATAGTATTCTATAAGAAGAGACGATAGTCAAATATAAAAATACAAAAACTGTGGTGGAGATAGAGAGAATAAGGTAGTAGAGACCAGATCTAAAGGATAACCAAAATCGGCATGGAAGAACGGCGAATGTCTTTAAAGACATAAGGAAATTTCAAATAACGAGTGTGAACAATACGTATAACTCCTATAAGTACTGTGATCAGTGAGATAACCGACAGCTAGGGGAATGGAAAGAATAACAAGAGTAAACGAAATAATTTACCGTATAAAACAAACTAAATAGTTCTAAATGAACAACAGGTATCCAATGCGCCCATGTGCCTTATATATTCTTTCATTTGAGTCTACTACTTTATATCTGTTAATTATTGTTCCCCTTTACATAAAATGCTTAAAAGGCTTTTCAATGTGCATGCATTAATGTATGTCTTTCTGCATCAATAAGAATAGTATTTTCTCATTGGGTTGGATGTTCTCCTAAAGTGGAAGGAAATACTCCTTAGAGTGTATCGAATTTGCAAGAGAAGAATGAGGTCCGGACTAAAAAATATGAAATCGAAAGAAGCAAAATTTTCCGACGATAAGTTATACTTGATGGAAAAGGAAATTTTATTGATGTGGTAATGGACATCAAACTGAAATTTTATGACACGGCCATCAGAAGAAAGCTGGGAGACATATTCCAACCAGAAAATGCCTTTTGGAATCTCGTAGTATTTCTACTAACAATAAGTTATGTTTCCATAACACCCTTTGTTAATTTGTCATTATAAATTTTTATAGACGAAGAAAGAAGGTATAATTGCAAATGGTATCTTAATACGATAGTAGAAGTATATATTTAAAAGCATATCGTTTTGAGAAAAATAAAATCCATGTTTTGAAAATTAGAGTTTTCCAAACCTGATTCAAAAGTACACACAGGGAAAGATACAGAATCAAAGCGAAAGTTATAATAATCAGATAGTTTGGAAAAGAGATCCAGAATTGCTATTGCTAATTCATAACAATGGCAACACTTCCAGGTGCCGAGTGCAGTAGAAAATTGGCATTCAAGGGCCTTATGAGTTGTTGATGAAACGAAAGTTAAAATACAAAAAAACCTTCACAAGCATTTTAAGGAGACTGAAGGAATGTCTATAAGATTGAGGAATTGTAAAATATTATAAAATCATAAAATTTATCCAAACAAACGTTTCAAATTTTGTGCAAAAATAACAAAAAATATTTGTTTTGGCATAAATACTGTGCTGCTTTAGATGCAGTTCTGTAAACGCTAATATGTTTCAAAAGTTATTATTCTTGTCACTTTGAATTACTAATAATATTAAAGCTAACTAATGGAAAAAAATACGTAACAGTATCACGACGGGTTAATTATTACAGGAAAAATATCGCTACAGAAAACTTTCGCGCAGCGAATTTATTTCTCATTATCTATTCTCACCGCCCTGCGTCTCCGAAGTTTACGGATGCTATTTCTTTGCCGGCATAATTCTCAGACGGTGCTGGCTGCATATCCAACATTAGATTGTATAAAGTATAATGTACAAAGAAACCCCTAATGTAAAATCGATAGACCACCATTACAGTCGACCGAGATCTCCAGCCTCACTAAATCATTGATGAATAGGCACCTAGTTGTGAAGGCAAGTATGTAATGCACGTACTTAGTCAACAAGATCTCGTCAATATGAAGGAATGTAAAGTGGTATTTCTTTTAGAACAAAAGGCTCTTGGTTTATAATGAAACAGATTTGCGCAAAACCGAGTACCGTACAAAACTGTAAGAAGAACACTTTTCCCGTCTTGCACGTGATCGCTAGATCCTAAAATATTTTCTTGCGGGATACGAAGTTTCCCGAATTTTTATATTTATCGCTCCGCTAAGTAATGCCTCCATTAATGGGGGTCGCATTTTGCCAATATATCATTCCGATGTACACTAATGCCCCTATATTTTTCCGATGTCGTTTCTCATTTCTTTATCAGAGAACGCTAGCGGTCAACCCCCTCAGCAACCCCTGCTGCATATCTTATCGTATAAGGTTGACATAGAAGCTTTCGACGAAGGGGCGTCGTTTGTCTGGTATTTAGCAATTCGTGAATAGAAAGAGTATCTAAAGAGGTTGAGTTAATAACCGAAATGTGTGTCGTATGATGTTGTATTTAATTATGTAACAAATAAGACGAGAATAGAAAATCAAAGATAATTAGGCTGATTTTTTTTTTCAACAATTGAAGAGATAAAAAATGAAGGTTAAACCAGAGCACAAAATAGCTGTTTAAAAATACGCCAAATTCCTTTACGCTACGTTCGTTCAGTTATTTGTAATGACTAAGTACAAATTTCGAAAAAAATAAAACACCACGGGGTATTATTTGGCGCTATAAAATAAAACACAATCAAAATCATTCATTGATTTCTGAGAAAAAGGAACATGAAAAACACCGTATTGCAAAGCTCGACCTTAGAATTTTACTTGGTCATTTATCAAATGAACTTGTTTAAAGGTAATATATTATTGTGATTTATAATAAAGGATTGCTCGGCTAATGTCTTTTCCTAATAACAAATATAAATTTTTATTCTTTAATCTGTTTTTCTTTACAGATACCTGTTGGTCTATGTTTAATGATATTCAAAAATACAATCCATCTTCACCAGATGGCTATGAGCTTATGGATATGCTTGGTATACCACTGCAGATCATGCGAAAAATGAAACAATCTTAAGAATTTTTTTATCAACAACCACCTTGTCTCCATGGACCTCAACTCATTTATTTACTAAGAGTTACACTGAATATCCACCCCTTTGAAGTAGTATTGATACCAAGGAAATTACATTGAAATCATAGAGTTAGCGGACGATAAATTTATACACGTAATCACCACGGCTACGATGCAAATTCATTAACACCCAATAGATACTGAATTTACAAACAGGTTTGTACATAAAATAATAATTACATCTACTATGGTTGGAAATTCATCATACGTTCCATAACAATATATATATCAAATTAAGTTTTTATAAAAATAGTGAAACCAATTTGAGGCTCGAAATTGTTCAAAGTCCCTTAATAGAAAATAAAGAAGTTTAACCGGTGGTTACAAAATATTTTTGATTAATAAAAAGCAGTATGAAAGACTCACGTAAAATTGTAATTACAGCTGTAATTTCTACAACAAAACATGAAAATGTTTAGCTTTAAATCACATTTCTTCGACCCAAAATGGATAATCCACAATAGAAATTGATTTCCCATTAAGGAACTTATATTTATTTATTAACAGGAAAAGAGATTAATTTTTGGATGTGTTTAGAAAGAAAGCTTTGGAGTTTTCAATTTTTTTGTCCCAGCTACTGCACGGGATTCCTCCCTTAACACATTCTAAACTAATCTAAAAGCATGGGACAAAATACCCCGCTGTAGCAAACAAAGAAAATGTGCGACATATTTAAATAGTCGAAGACCAGTAGTAAAGACAAAGGAAAAGTGAATGAAGAAAAGATATGTAAAACAATGAGTTGGGGAAACTGGGAGTATATAAAAACAAGTTATCGAGAAAAGAAGTGAAGGAAGACAAATAGAAGAAAATAGAAGCAAATAAGAAATTGTGGAAAAATTGAAATATGGAGTATGAAGAATTCTTAATGTGGATACAGCCCTGGGTGAAGAAACAAAATGAAATTATTTTCAAGTGCTGCGAATTAATGCGATTAATCGCCTGTTTTTAAAATCTGTTTTGATAGGCTTAAAAATTTGTTCATTGTGAGGAGATTTAATATTCGAAGTACTTAATTTTGTGAGGCATACTTACTTCAAAAATGCAAACGCTAATTAATAATTATCTCTGAAAAACGGCGAAATTAAATCGCTATATGTCTCAATGAAAAAATTTGTAATCGTTTCAAAACAGATTTTAAAAACCGACTTTTACTGAAAATCGATACGCCGATTTCCGCAGCACTATATTTTCCCACTGATATATATGCTTTGGTCATCTCAGTAACTCTCAAAATGAATATTAAAATAATAGGCATTCATGTTACTATCTTTGCGTATTTTCATGTCTAACAGTAATTAAGCTACAAAAGCATATAATTTAATCAGCCCTCCTAAATCACATTTGTCGTAACGAATTAAATTTCATACGCTAGTTCGCACAATAAAAATCGCGGTCGTCCATTATACCCTCATTAAACTGATTAAGAACGTAACGAGCGGAAGAACGCTAGCAGCTTGGACGGATAATATTCCTTAAAGCATCTTGCTTATGTCGTTGGTACTACGTAAGGTAACGTAGCGGTTTACGGTTTTCTAACGTGTCGGTGTAGCATTTTGGACGCCGCATTAACCACGCCGCATTTCCGTATGTTGGTGTACCTACATACGGGCCAAAACGCTGGAAACATTAATTTTGATAACGTTTCAGGCTCCCGTTTAATTGGCATCGGTACGGGAGATGCGGAGATAATGAAGCAATCAACCAGACGACGGACAGATTACCGCGAAAATTCAGTTATTAATTCGTTTGGCCGTCAACTTCAACAGCAGTTGAAGCATGTGACGAATTGTGACAAAGAGGATGATATATCGAGAATTAAGTGGAAGGAGGTGATCTTCACAACGATTTCTTTCGTACGGTGTGTAATAGCCGTCAGCTCAGAGCTGGTATAATTTTCCGAACAGATGCTCAGCTAAACCTAAAAGTCCGGAACGAGTATCTGGAATTCTCCAACGAGGCAATAGTATTGACTGAGGATATAGTAGAGAGGTGGTCTAAGACAGTCACTATATCTTCTACCAGCCAAAGAAATACTTATAGCAATTAATTCCATAAGTATTCATTACAATCTGCTTTATAACGTCATACAAAAAAAAAATACCAATGGCCTATGCTCAGGTGTATGGATATGAAGAAGGATCAGACAGATGAACTGGCCACAGAAGGATCAAACCTCTTAGTGACTTCTTTGTTCACAAATGACAAAGTCGGTGAAAGAATGCATAGAAAACAAGTCCAAGGAATGGTGAGAAAGAGACAATGGCCTAATACATGAAATGCAGTTTCTAAAGGAACAAGACTTGAAATCACAAAAGAGCCACTAAGAAAAAAAAATAGAAGAACATTAAGATTATCGCATCACCACTGAGCACTCACTGTGGAATAGCAGTGCAAACATAGGCACACTATCGGTCTAGCATATTCTGCCAAGGCGATTTTTTTAAAAAAGACCGATTTCCGCTACTGGGTGTGGAGACCAGGCGCGGCTCGTGCATGCGTCATTGAGGAGGCTATGCTGCAGATCGAATTTCTTCGTATAACTTCGTAACTACGTTCGTAGTATAGTATCGTCCACACTATATTATACGACAAATTTCGATCATATTATAGCCTCCTCAATCAGTCATGCATCGGCCGCCGCTGGTGGAGACTTACGAAACCAAGCTATGTGGGGGAGCTGTGCTAAAGGATAATTTGTCTGATAAAGGTAGATGACTTCATGAATAACGCGCGTTCAAATAGAGTTAACATAGGGGTGTAAAAATATGCCTACCAAAGCACCCCAGTCATAATGGAATCTAGTTTTGAAGCGATTAATATCGCTTTCATTAGAATGATCTTATTATAGCTTCTAATTGAAAAGCAATGTTCACAAACTCCATTGCCATGTCACCATTTCCTAGTGGGCGACTCCAACCAATTAACAAATGCTTACAGTCTTATTGTGTCTATACATTAACTTATAGTTTCATTTCTTATTGGAGAAGATGGTATCTTCTGATTTATATACAGGCTGACTGGCACTTAAACTTATATATTAATGGACATGATAAAACAACTCATTAACAATAGATTTATCCAAATTTGCCTTATACGAAAATCAATAGATTTCCAGAAATTGATTTTTTTGTATTTCTACTTGTAAATCTTCTTTGGCAACCCCGTGCTCTAGTTAATTGTGGATTTTCGTCTGACCAATGATCTAAATTTGGAAATTGGTTATATCCTCTGTATAAAATTTAGATTCACAATCCATAATATCCTCTTCAAATAATGTCCGTCTTCTACTTTGGTATACTATGTTCGGATACCTTTAGCTTGGTAAAGATTATTTAAAATTTTTCTTAGCAAGTGGAAATATTACCTTTTCTATTTTTATTGCTTTGAAGTATTTGGCATAATTTTTGATACATAATGTGTTAATGTATTTTTTAGTTAGGAAAACTGAAAAATTGAAATAAAGATTTGTTTTCTTTAATTTGAAATATGAATACGAGTAAGAATACCTCGAAAACTATTGATTTTTGTATAAGGCAAATTTGGCTAAATCTATTGTAAATAGATTGATGTATTACGATGTTCTTTAGTATGTGGGTTTAAGTACCAATTATCCTGTATATAATGGACGACCAAACCGGTCTAGGATCGAACGTGTGGCGTTCAGACAAAAGACGAACGTTCAACCACGGATACAGTCCACGTTTTAAGGTGTAATTTGTACATTCTGCTAGTACTCATTTCTTAGCTTCTCCTAAATTTTTTCAACGCCAATTAAAACTTGAACACACGTTTTCTCAGAAATAGGAAAAATTCTCGTAAAAAAAAGGATTTTAATTAATTTTTATTGCGAATCAGCTAATAAAAAGCTGTGATCCCTAACTCATAATTTCAACCAGTTGCCTATTTTTTTTTAAGAAAGTACAATATGACCTTGTTGGAATGATGAAATTTGTGATATTTATGTGTAAGTATTTGCCCGTTTAGTCCTTCATATAGCCAATCATTGATTTCACGCTTACAGATTTGTTGATTCCAAGGCCCTTTTCAGAGATTCATGAGTCATTTGACATAAGTATCGCAATTAGGTTTATGCTTACTGTCTACTAATTTTCAAAACTTGGTTAATGGTATCCACAAAGTAAACCCAGTTACAAAGATATCACAAGGACTGTAGCGCAGTAATAGACACACGAATATCCGAACACTTTGCACTACATGAAATTTTACTAATTCCGGACAACTGTTTCGGGAACATGTGTCCTCCCATTATCAACCGAAAATGGGAACCCACGTATTCCTAGAACAATTATCACGAATTAATAAAATTTTATGTAGCGCGGAGTGATTGGATATTCATGTGTCTATACCCAGTTATCAAATTACTTGATCGTTCTACCATGTCTATAATAGGCTGTCGAGTATAATAAAATATAGATCTCGAAAGTATAAATTTAATTAGGCTGGACCGCAATAAATTCATTAAAGACAGTTTAATAAGCAGAAACCATTGTATAGGTGTTAATAGCTCGTCATCTGAATAATGGCCATATGGCGTTGATACGGTCTATGCTAATGAGTTTCTTGTAGGCGCCTAGCAGCCATGTCATTAATAACGTTTTATGGTGTTTCCATAATAGATCTTGTTGGTTCTATTTATCAGCAGCCGCTTATCTCTAATAAGAACTTGATAAATTAAGCGGAATTTGCGGTTTGGTCGAGGTACGTAAATAGCTAATACGTAGGCTGGATATTGCAATTACCTTATCTAGTCAAAATCCGTGATAGAAATCCGCAGGCTGGTTGGTATTTAAGATGTGATTGTTTGAAAGGTATTATGTATAATTTAAAATACATTTCATCAATGCATAATACAAGCATATTTTAACTTACTTAAGACGCTTAACCTAGAAGTGGGTGACGTATTATCCAAATCCAACATACCTAAAACAAAAGAAATAATATTAGGCAATGCATTACTAGAATAGAAAGTTGTAAATAGAAGATAATTTCAAAGTTTAGCGGGTGCAATTTAAAATTTTCATTCAATTTCTTACACTTGTTCTCTGTACCTAAGTATGTATTCTGTATTAAATGTTTCCTTATGCCAGTATTATAGCATGCGAATGTAAGGGTACACTTTTATCTGCAATATCATTCAATTTCACATATAAACAAATTTCTATTTATTTTTATTGGCTGCACATCTGTTTGTCGCTTATCCTTAAAGTGGTGCCAAAATAGTTTATACAGTGTGCGATAAGTAATTATTGTGCTGGCATAAATCGGACTACACATTGGTGGTGGTGCATCTGATCTGACCGTTATCTACCTATAAAGATTATTTTAATTACGCGTGTGTTACATCGGTAGATGTTGCACGGTTTTTTTCAAAATGTGTCAAAAATGGTGGGCAGGGGGGGGGGGGCGCAGCCCCACGCGGAAAGTGATTAGATGGGCCAGAATTTTTTTTATATTTTCTTTAAGTAAATTACACGATTTTATAAGTGATACATATGTAGATGGCAGATGAATTTAATGACACCCCGATAAATGAAAACGTGGCACGTACAGGTAAATTTGATTTACTTATGCATTACTATTATATTTGATTTTTTTATAATAAAAAATCAATCACCAAAGTTTTCCGTCAGTATAAATTGTCACTATTATCTAATGGGAGAGGAGTACTGGTGGCGAAAATATTTTTGGATTTTAAGGAGGCCTCCACTACTAAAAGGTTAAGAATCACTGCTGTAGACCACAATAACAGACTCAATAATTCAATAAATATTTTGCGGACCTTTTCAAATATCTTTCCGACAACCATAATTAAATGGACACGGCAGAACTTTAATATAGGCTCTTCCACTTACAGTCGATCAGCTGATATATCAATTCATCGGTCGATCTATATAAAACTAGAATCCAATAAATGTAATATTATCCTCATAAATAGTAAGAAGTTTGAAATCTCATGAAAGTGTTTAATATGAACACGAACTTAAAGTAGTAAGAAATGGAATAAAGGACTAAATACATTTACTGTGTAGAAATTCAAATTTCTCGTAACAAATCCTAACCTGCAATTTTTATTCAATTTCTCTATATTTTATAAGAGAGGATGTGACTATCGGCATTTCTAAGGAATTAACATAAAAAATAGACTTCCGAAAATTTGGATCCATATAACCAAATTGCCTCTTGTATCAATTTGCCCCTTTCCCTTACGTCAAACTTGCTCTGATTTTCCCTGCCAGTTGGAATGCTGCAAAATGTATTCGACAGTACTAGAACACAAGCAAGCTCTACCTTGAAAATAATGGCATATATTACGAGTATACTATGTTATGACAGTATTTCTTAATATATATTTAAATATTTAATAAAAAGAAATACATTGCGTGCACGTTTGAGGCATTAAACATGCAGAGTGCTGTCAACGTAAATTTTCTAATGCTAACGTTCGACAGTTGACATTGAATACACTGTTTATGTATACACACACACAGTTCTTATCTCTTACTATTAATCTGCAATTAACATTGATTGAATAAGTTACAATAAAAAAGATCTATGAAAGACAAACAACAAATAACGTTCCATTTCTATTTGAAATCAAACTGGAATAATCTAGTCGGTCGCAGCGCCCTCTCATAAACAAACACAAATGAGTGCATTAATGGTTTGCGCGCATGTAAGTCAATTCGCTCTATGATTTGCTCACTAGGCGTTTATGTGTTACGTATACCGATCCATTCATTATTAAATTATTCCTGATAATTTTCAAGTACATATAAATAGTATACATGCATGTTCGCCCACGTAATGAACAATGTATGCGTTCGTACGCGCAGCCAAACAAAAGCCATAAATTAAATTAACGCTAAATTAAATTTTATAATCAAACATCGCTGATTTACTGTTTCATTCGGTCGACGCGCGAATCGGCCGACAGTTTCGCATATAAAGGTCAACGAAAAAATTTCGCCATCACTTTTTTTCGGTGTGCGTTTCCATAAATAATGCGCTATTAATAATTAAAATTGGAGTTTTTTTTTATTTTTGCTGCAATATTTATGGAGGTGAAAATTTATAGGCGACATTGAATTTATTCATTTTGTTACTCAATACATTATCGTAGAAAGGGCTTTGCCTAAAATTCTAGCTTCGCAAATCTCTTATTTATTGAAATAATATGTTCAATGCATGTAAAAACGTGGGCACAAATGACATTCCAGCCATTTTTTTTAACCTACTGTGAAAATTATAAGGTTGGCCAAAAAATAGTAGGAGATGTATAAAATTGCAATAAAATAAAAAATGGGGTGATATATTCCTGTAATTATTATTAGTTTTTCTTGTACAATATTTTTGTGTGCAGATCAAAGATTTAAAGTAGACGTGAAATTAATGTTCGACACTACAGGGTATTCCACGTAAGTGGTTCATTAAAAGTTTATGATGTTCTACTATTTACTTACATTTGAGATTTTGGTACCGTTATTGTTCGTTTGGAACTATAAATGTAAAATACTTAAACCAAAATATCACTTCCGGTTGACCGGAAATGGATGTCAACTTTGTTATTTTAAATAGAATGGTGTATTTTTTATTCATTTTTGTATTCTGCGGCCATAAATACGTCAGTTTTCATTGGCTATTCCTATAGCTACATGTTGCCGTTTTTGAGTTATTTAAGATTTTCTTTTTTTTTAGTAATAATCATTGCCTCATTCAGAAATTAATATTTCGGTAATACTGACTCTAAATTTGCTATGGTATGAATGTAGATATAACTCTAAGAAATGCTACGCACGCTTCGCATTCTAACATACAGGGTATTCAAAACCGAGAAACAAAGTGACATATTTTCGAATGCAGAAAACTCAATTTTCTTAAATGGAACACCCTATATTTTAATTCGAAATTGGAAAGTAAATACCATCCCCTATCATATTGTATCAGCACTTCCTATACCTATCTTACGCATATCAGAAGAATTTCCCGTAATCAAATTAAAGTAAAAGCGCGAATTTTAAAATGCTTAGAAAATAATGGGGGTCGTATAGAAAATATAGAGATCTATGGAGTGTAAAAGTTGTTTTCAATTTTTCGAAATTAAATATTGATAATCGATGATAAGACGCTGTGAGGCCTATGTTATTGCCCAAGGTGGGCACTTCAAACAATTATTAAAATAATAAAATGTTATAAGTACTACAATAATAAAGTTATATTCCACAATTTGCGAAATTATTAACAATTGAGAAAAACCAACACAATTATCTAAGGGAACATATTCCGAAAATTTGTTATATGAACTTTTATGATTATGTTGGTGAGTAGAACACGCCCTTAGAGTTTGGCATTAATAGGAAACACCCTATCTAAAGGCAATAGCAAGAGATTGTCACTACATCTAAGATAAGTCTTTAGAAAGCAGTGAGAAAAAGAGAACGCAGCACGTATGTTTCAAAAATATTTACGATAATAGGTATATACAATGTCATTAGTCACTTGCATTACTCCAAGTTGCTTGGTAAGTATATATACTTCTTGTTATTATTTATTTTTACAATGGCAAAAATTCGATAATCACATAATCTTTAAAACGACTATTTTTTACTTTTTCCAATTCATGCTACTGAGTTTTATAGGTATTTAGAGAAAAATACATATATACATATCGATAATGGTTAATTTTAGCAATCTAAGGACTTCTAAGACCCAGACTGAAACTAATATTCGAGTATAAGGAAAGAATGGGAATGAATACCGTCAATCCCCTCTTTTCGATGCCTTCCTTGAAGTATCCGATGATTTAGAAAAATAAGTATTACAATGAAAGCGTGTAAAAACACATTTTAAATTTTTGAACCAACTTCCAGAATTTTACAGTAAGATGCTGTAGACATATTTATTTCCTTGGCTTCTTAATTCACCATTAAGGTTGGCTTATTTGTTAATTATAAGAAAAAACAGAAGTAATGAATGACGGAATTTATTACCTTATTAACAAAAAATAATGGCTAAATAGGAAGTAAAAAAGGAAAGTATAATTGAAAGATGTGCACTAAATAAGAAGCTGACTATGAAATAATTTTAAACTACATGAATTTTTGTGAAAAAATAAATAGAATTCATTGCATGTATACCTAAAATAAATACTTTATTCTAGTAGCTGGGCGTATATGAATAGAAATAACCGCTGTATTAACAAGCGTGTATAAGAAAGTGTAAAGGGTGGAGAAATTTGCATAGCACGGTCAGCTTTGCGGAAGCTCCGGCCACGAAAACAATAGAACTATTTATATTGCAGCTAACGTAGCAATAGGAAATAAACCCGTCGCAGGCTATAAAAACAACAACCTCTTTGTTATGCCGGTGATCGTATTCGGATTTAATTCGCGAGCCCAAAATCTCTACGACGATCTAAACGTGAGTATATGCGCGTACGGTGTGTTTTTATTGGCGCTAACGCGACTGCAATAACTGAAAGAACAGCGAAGAGACACGCATAGAACGAAACGGATAGCAACTGAAGACGACATCTATCTACTGCTAATTCTTATGCATTGATCGCTCTGTGACTTGTTAGATTGGCTATGCGACGCCGCTGTTCTTCAGTCGGTGTTATTAACACAGTATGACACATATTGTGCCACTACGGTCTATAAATAGAATCGAGGCGGCAAAGCTTTCTTCTGTTTTCTTTTCAGTGCTTTTGTATTAGCGCTCGTTGAATACGTACTGCGCTAGTAGCGCACGCATTCGACATTTTCATTTTTTCTTCATTCGCAGATGGCAAACGTTGCACGATTAATGGAAATAAATTAATTAAAAAAAGGGAGAAGCTGTTATAAATAAACGTGTGAGTAATGTTCGTGATACGAAGAAGCCAAGATGTTGCAAATACACCCGCATACAAAGATATGGTTCGGAGCTATCCTCGAAGGATTTCTGCCAACTATCTCTTCGTTGTTGTTTTAGTAAGCGCTAATTTCAATTCCGATGTTAAAGGGAAGCTGTACCGGAACTCACCTGTCGGACCATCTTCAAAGAACGCTTCTGCTGTATATCATTGAGTTAAAAATAGCTTTGGTTTAAATGCGAAATTTCTCATCTCAAAGCTTGTGTAATGGTATACGTGATGTTTATAATTTATATATTGTTTCAGTATTTAATATTCGGTATGAATTCCCAAAGAATGTCAATGGCCGCACTTTCTGAAGAAATATACATTATTTCGGTAAATGGAGTTCGAAAATGAAGTTGCTCTAATACGAAAGGTCAGGTAGTTCTTGACTTTTAATTTGTTGCACAGAACAGTAGCATCTCTTAGGTCTTGCCCGCGAGAAAAACGCCATAAAATCGGTGCTTTCTTTAGTTTCTCACCTGTTATTTTTTTTTCTGGTGCATTTCTATGTTAAAAGGTACCTCTTAATTTATTACCGCCCCTTTCAGTCCCTAAAAATTAAATTGATGTAATTGTTGTGGCACACGGAATTTTAGCTTTCTTTGGGAGTTTGTCTGCGTTCATAATTTTTGTAAAAAACTTTAACCGTCATGTTGGAACCACATTATTTGTCGTACATCCAAGGGAAGGTCTTCAAGTGACACTGGATGTTCGTTCTGCAAGTTGTTTCGATATTTTTCACTATTTAAATTGCCATCGATGAAATATGGACCAGCTTATTGCCAATTATTCCACACCAAACATTTGCGTTCCAAGGATGTTGATGTTCAACTTGGCGCACCCAATGGGGATTTTCGATACCCCAGTAATGCATGTTGTGCCGATTTACCGTACCATGATTTGTGAATGTCGCCTCGTCAAAAAATAATACTCGAGCAAAAAAAATTGGGATTATCTTGTATCCGTTGAAGCTCCCATTGACCAAATCGCACTCGATTTTGAAAATCATCGCCATGAAGTTCTTAATGCATGGAAACTCTAAATGAATGATATTTCTTACTCTTCAGTATTTGGCAGATAGTGGACTGAGAAATTCCAGATCCGCGAGCTATTTCTCGAGTACTAATGTGCGGATTATTAGCTACTGCAGCTAATACCGCAATCTCATTATTTTCTCTAGCAATTTTTCGGCGATTACGTTTTCTTGGCTGTACAGTTCCTTCGCTAGAGAACTGTTGAACGACTCGGTAAAAAGAAGCGCGCGATCGCATCTTGTCGGGAAAAATTAAAAAAAAAAAATTAAATCAACTCAGTTATTACATAAGAATACTAAGTAAATATTGTGAAAAACATGTTTTAATTACTATATACTATGGAGTTTTTATATCAAAACTGAAATTTGCTATCCTGTTATGGGGCAACCCTTCAGGTATTATTAGAGTTTTTCGAATTCAAAAACAAGTGTTACATATAATTTTTGGCCTTCCTTTGCGGGATCGTGTCGTGGGAAATTTAAAACTAATAGGTTACTGACAGTTGTTGGGCTGTATATTTACGAGTGCTTAATTTTTAATTTCAAATATAAAGAAAAATACGAACATCTTCTGCCAGGCCATTGTCATAATACAAGATTTCAAACTAATTATAATTACCCGTTGCACACCATGTCTTTATTTGAAAAAGGTCCTTGCTACTCAAGTATAAAGTTTTTCAATAAACTTCCCCAACGAATTAAAAATATAAATAAGTTTAAATTATTCAAGAAAGAAATCTTTAATTTGCTAATTAATTTGGAACCTTATGAATTTGAGGATTACTTTAAGATGTAGTTGCCGAGTTTGCTGCTAGGAAATATATTTACCTCTGGTTGTATTGTGACTTAATATTTAACTTTTAGTAATTATATAAGCTTTTTAGTTAATTTTTTTTCTGATAAGAACACTACCTTTTTTGAATCAATATGTAATAGGTATATGTTAATATCACTTTTTTTTTGGTTTGTAATTTGTTTTTGGACCTGTTTCAACCCACTTATATTTTTTGTAGATGTTTGAAATAAAATTATCTATCTATCTAAAAAAAAAACGTTGTGAATAAAGATTAACAGCATCATCGATATTCCTACCACTTTCTCCATATATGTAAATTATTTCAATTCTCTCTTGTAATGTTATAGCCTCCATTACTGTTCAAATATTCAACACCAACTAATTTGTATTGGATTAATAATTAATCATCTAAATGGGGATCGGACAATGTGTAAGTATTCACAGCTTGTCAAGTACTGAATAAAGTTCGGTTTTGTATCGTTGAATAGGATTCCAATTGCGAATAAATAAATGTATCGAAGTGAAGGGGCACAGTTTCGAACACATGGCTTTTTAAAATGTTAGTTTATGTTAAAAAACAAAATCATGTTGCTTCATGTTTTTTTTTTTGCGATTACAGCTTTGATAGTTATCCCCTCGCATACTGTTGAAATTAAAACCCTAGCGCATAGATAACTTAATACTAAAAGGAAATATGGGCATAGCTAACTTTTCTCATTGGTTTTGAAGGTTAGGTGAATCTAAATCTACCCATTAATAGATCTAGCGAATTCATTCTACAAATAAAAATAGCAGATGCACCTCTTTTCTATATAAGAAGCACGAGCACTTAAATTTAGAATGACCTTCGAGAACGTCCATTGTTTGATCACGTTGATCACTCAGTATTCAGAGCAGAACATTTTAAGTATTTTTTCAAGTAAGCAACTGGCATCACTTCTATTAGTATAATTTATATAAATGTTGAATAAATTCATTATTAATGACCAAACGAAATGTAGCGTGAATAAGACAATAAATCTTTCTTGGGTCAGGGCTTAGTTCTTCATAAAGTGGTGCCTGTTAATATTATAAATATCAAAAGATCATAAGGAAGCTTTTAACTAATCCAATGCAAAATATACACCAAACGGGGTAATACCACAGGAGTTATGTCTTAATTTGGTATAGACTTTCCGTCTAGAATATTAATTTCACAATCATTCACATCAACCGAGCTTCTTCCGTCGACCTTATTGCAATTAAAGCTGAGCCGATGCTGCTTCCAGCAGCATTCCACAGACCAGAATCTCCTTTTCGGTGCCGCCAGTGTATCTTTCTTGCTGATACAGAAGAACTGGTGCTAATTCTCGCTCCCCGTTAAAATTAAATAACAAATTATGGGAGCCCAACTGTTCCATGTGTATATATCGCGATTTTGTATGTGTACGCGTTAGTGTACGGATAGTAGGCGATGCATGTAATCAATGTACCGGGTAATGCGAACACGGTGGCTGAGATTTATTGACTGGCAACTCGATTGAACAGCGACTATACGTACGCGGATTATATTACGACCAGTAGTACGTGTATGTGTGTATGGAAGTGTTGCCCCGTTTGCTGCGTGCTTCAGTATTAGTAGACGCAGCCCTTTTAATGCCAAAACGATCGCAAAAAGTCAGATTGTGATTCGATACGCGAATTAAATGACTTCATTAGGCTGACCATTTGTAGATGTGCACATACAATAATGTGTATGTTTGTCCTTTACAGATAAGGCGAAGCGCAAACTCCGAGATACAGCGTCGTCGACCATATAATGGCGATTAATCAAACGGAAGATGACTGTTGAAAGGAAAGTGATAATGAGCCTCAAGAAGCTAAAGAGTAAAGTATATAATTAAATTTGCTTATCATCATTGAAAATAAACATGTACATAGTGCGGATGTTAAGATAGATGTATACAGAGTGACGAGAAAGTATCGTACAATATTTATAATTTCGTTATTAAATCATCCCTTCTGCATTAGCCGATTGCATTGAGGGGTGTCGACCAGTGCGAGGAGCCGCGGGTTCGAATCTCACTTTGGTCAAGTAATGACAAGCAACTATAGACATTCTCTACCCAAACAAAAAAAATCTTTGAAAACGTTAATTTTATTTGTATCGGCACTAGCTGACAAAAAAATATATTTAAATTATTCAAACAATAACGTCGGGTCTTTCAACCAGTTTTCCAAAAAAACTATTTAATGTACTTCATTTTTGTGTTATACGATGACAAATGCCTAAAACAATTCAACACTTGGGTTTTATATTCGTATATAAATTGCAAATTATCTCCGAAGATGTCATTGGCCGCGTTCACAGTACGAACATGATGCGTATCAGTAGCGATTTCCGCTACTCAAAATGGCGACCAGTCCTTTGTATGTTATTGATGTAGCACAAATGTAGCGGTACGTTTTTAGAGACGAATTGTCAACAGTTCCCAAACCGTTTAGGAGCAGGTACGTAGCAGTTACGTACTCTAAACGCGGCCACTGTTTTGGCCAATAACAAACTAACTTTTTACGTTAGCCCAGTATCACACATGTCAAGTATCACTTAATGGTTTTTGGTTAGTGTTTAAGTGACATTTAGTATGATTATTTAACAATTGCGTGATACTACAATGCATTGGACAATTATTAAGTATTAAATAGTCTGTAAAAATACTACAGTAAGTTTTACAAAACTGTTGTTGGTAGGATTTACACAAATCAAATAGGTCATTTTACGCAGACAAGTTACATTAGATCCTGAATTTGAAATAGTTGCTTACTAAAATTTACCATCTGTAGATGACATTATGATTATAAAAAAATTTCCAACAAATCTAGGGTTGATGTAATTCTAAAAACAACACGAACTATAAACGTAATTCCCATCAAACACAATGTCACAATTGAAACTTTGACATATTAACTGACAGCGGAGACGGAAATACAGATTGTACAATCGGCGAACGCCAACCGGTTAAATAAATTTGAAGGGTCCACGGGAATAACGATCAGTCCATTTTTTGTGAAAATGAGATAAGGGTGCCATTTTGTAGGAAATTCTGAGTATTATAATAATGCACGTTCAAATTATTTCAAAAACGGTCGTAGTCCGTAGAAAACAAAGTTGCTATAATGTAGTTTCGTGTTAAACCTTTAAGTGTCAAACTTTAAAATTCATTTATCTCTTAATGTATGAATATGGACTTTGATCGTTATTCCCGTGCACCCTTCATTTTTATTCGCCCGAAACAGAATCTCTAATTTTTTATTGGGCGAAGCATTACGAAGTTGGGCTAAAACTTTTAAAAATATACATTTTCAAACTTTTTTTTTAATACTAATCTCATAAACAAAAAAACCTTTAAATTGAAACTTATCTTTCGAAAAAAAAAATGGTTCCCAGACCTGTTTTAGTAATAAAACGGAAGTAGTAATATTCCTTACAATTGTTTAAATGTCATGTGAATTTGACAATCTACTATATACTATATTATTATAATGAGTAGAAATGAAGCAATTTTCAAATTTTGGATAAAATGTATAAACAAAGAAAGAACAGCGGCAATTAATATTCATAAAACCTGGAATACATACACCGTTATGCAAAACTTGGCAAGTTACCTGCTATGCATTATACGCATTAATATGCACGAAGCTTGTATTATTTGATAATCAGGCTTCTTCAAGATGAACGTGACATGTAAATAGCAGCGGCTTTTATTGATAAAAATAAGACAAGGCAGCTTTCTTTCAACTGGGAATTGTGAGTGAAAATATAGCCTTGTATGCACCTGCAACTGTTCAATTAAGTTTTGTAGCTTGTCTTTTATACGTTGTAATAAATAAATTACCTTTCAATACAATACAATTCATACCACAAGCAATTTTACTGTATAGTGTTAAGTGTTATAAATATATTTTTAGACTTATGTTAATTAGGTTTTCTGAATTAGAAAGTAATTTGTATAGGTGACGTAATAGCTTCAATGGCAGGTAATGTTAGGAGTAATTTTCAATTGTATACAAGAAGAAGTAGATTATGTTACCAAACTATGCGAATCAAAACAAATGTAAATTCTATATGTAGTAAAAGCTTGATGTGGTGGAAGAAATAGAATAATAAAATCTTCAAAAATAAAAACTAACACATAATTTATCTCATTTTCTAGCATAATGTCAGAACATCTAACAAATCTGACATTTAGCCAATGTAATACCCACAAATCATATGTTGTTGGCATTTCTAACTAATATTAATCTTTCACGTAGGAAAGTCAGAAACACCGATTTACATAAACGTAATTTGCTTCGATAAACTAAAATTAATCGGAAAACCCCGTTGTGCAAATCCAAACTTAGAATTCTTAGAATTCTCTTTGAATGTTCATGCATTGTTTCCATATATGTACACTGGTAAGATGTAAAATGCCATACATTACAGAAAAGCAGACGTATTTTCTTTTACGCGTGCTTAGAAAGCGTGTACAGCGAGCAACATAAAAACAAATTTTGCATTGGCGTGGATAAAATAATTTATATATGTTGAGCAATTTCTTCTCGTCCTTCCAGCTGGAGACAGAGCTTGTTTTTCTTCGATATTCTTCACACGCAGTGTCATTATACTGATGAGAATTGTCAATTTTGGCTTTTTGATGGACGTTTTGTAACGTACATTTCTTCCATGTTGTTTTCCACCTTTTGTTATTTTCAGTAGCAAGTAGAGCAAATATATGGAGAGAATGTTAGATCTCCTTCACACGCTCGTTCCGTTGTTTCCTTTTTTCGTTTCGTTCTCGTGAGTTTTTTACTGTTCTGGATTTTAAACTTAAATATTTCTTGAAGGAAAGAAGGACTGAATTTACAAATGGTCCACTGAGTAGAGAGGGGAACGGAAATGGAAGAATTAAGTACAAAGAGCCAAGAGCAGTGTTCCCGTTGACTTTATGACAGACAGCTCTTACCAAGCAAAAAAAAAATTCAGTCAAAAATGAATACATAGCACTCACGTCAGATACGGCTAAATGCATTAAGTAGGTACAATCATAATAAGACTACTGACCAATAATTGTAAACCAAATAGGTATATACATATTAGGCCAGTGAACATTTATAATCGGGGAATAAGCTTATGCATAAAAACTCGCCTTAGTTGCCAAACGCATTGCTGTGACGATAGAAAACCACACCCACCGTCATTCTTCACCCCTGGCGCAGTCTTTCCAAATACTAAAAGCTTTCGGTACTAATCTAGCGGCATTGATGAATGTAGGTCTTCCCTGTTATCAGCTGTGTCTTCTCACCTCGGCCTTTTATTTATTTATTTTTTGTTTCATTTAAAATATTCATAATCTTTTCGGCTCTTTCATTTTGTTTTTCCCTTTTTTTTCTTAACTTTTTATTTTAAATTCTTTTCGCTACAATGTTAATTTACACATGTGAATAAAAAAAAAAAATTAAATACAACAATAATTAATTGTGATAAACTAGCCGTTTTATATCTGCTTTTCAAAATAGCCCAGTCTCAACTGTAACAACAGTTTCAAATGTTATACGCAAGTGTGATTGATTCCACGTGTTGCGCCACCAATTGTCAAAACGTAATGACAAACAATTCTGCTGCTTACACAGCAAAGATTGTAAAAAGTAAGCTTTTTGTAATTAGCGTATGACCACGAGAACTACAATAGCATGACCTCCAGGACATCCCGATTTGATACTGTTAATCTTTTATGACTTTATAAGCAAGCGCATACCCTTACTGGCGAATGCCAGAAAAAAAAATTTATGTTGACGCCAGTAAGATAACTACTAAAACACTTTTGCACGTACATATAAGAGGGCTACATTATCGGGCATTACCAGGAAAAAAGGAAGCGATTTGTTCGGGAATTCGCTAAATTAAAATAATGGTTCCAGTTAATTTTAAAAACTTAATTATTTTATGAATTATTTTTATTTAGTTTTTTTGTAAGCAACTCTATTCTTGTTAACATTTAGAAGTATATTTTTAATTGATATTATAAGACTCCTTTTTTATTTCTTTTCAATATATATTTTAGAACGTTGCAAATCTTTGTATTGTATTGATTGTTATCCGAAGCTTATTTATTTGGATATCTTGTTCCTATATTGGCATATTTATTGCACAACCACTAGTATGAAAAACAGTAAATGGCACTTAAAATCAGTTCTGTATACAATAAATATTAAGAAAATATGCATCGTAGCATGTAACATGAATGGAGTCAATTATTATTGGTAAAAATGTTCCAAGTAGCATCTCTGAAATGTTTCTCCGTCAGAGGGGGCTTGTGAATGCCGAAGCCAAGTGTGGCTCAACGTCGACCGTTGGAAGGGCAAAAATTCCTTTGGTTTCCTTCGCAAAGTGACCATATTGCAGTCTGTCAGGCTATTCAATTGTCGGATACATTTCCAAACCAGTCTTGGTTGTATCTCGAGGATCATTAGTACCCCCAGTATCGGTTGGGCGTCTGTCACAATATAGATCTGCTTATTTTCACAAGCCATCTGATTGATTTCAATTGCACCGTGGCATATTTCCTAGTGGAGGGGTGACCATTGTAGTTTTCATTCCGCTATAGACAGGTTCAGTCCCGTTCCCGGTTTTTCATCTGTCTATAAAACAGATCATCAAATGGAGGAGAAGAAAGTCTAGAAGGCATTCCATTGCTGCTGCAGGACTAGTCTTTATTGCTTGTGTTGTTCCTAAACACCCAAGCTTTTGTGTTGTGCTAAATTCAGTTATAGTAGTTTGCTGCTGCACCTTTCTCCACCATATCAGAGATGCATAAGTGATCATATACATCATAACCACCGTTATATGTGTCCAGTACATCATCTTATCCATACTTTTCCAGGAACTCTTCTAAGCCAACATGAGTGTTGTCTCTTCCTTGGCTTTAATCCTCTGAAGCTGTCTATTCCTAGTAGGTTTGGAGTCTAGGATGACCTCAAGAATTTTACTTCCTCTGACAGTTTTATATGTTCACTTCTCGTTTCAGGGGTCCAAGAGCATCCAAGTTCTTCCTTCTGGTTAATGCTATCGTGGTCGTTTTGAAGAGGCCGATATTTAGAAGCCCCTCCGCGGTCCATGTTTGTACAATTTATAGAGCGTTCTGCATTTTATCCCGTACTACACTGTTGAATTTACCATGGGTCAGAATGACAAGATACCATACCATTTGCATACCAGCTTTACTAGTAACTAATTCATGACCAGGTTTCACAGCTGAGCGGACAAAACTTCACCCTGCGGACATTCTATTTCGAGCCGAGCTACCAGTGTGTTTTCCCATAATGGTTCTAAACTGATCTCCCTTTAAGCATGCAGCCTATCCAACAGATTAATACTGCGAAAGTATTATCGAATACTCCCTTTACGTCGGCGAATATGCACAAAGGCACTTCCTTGGTTCGTAGAGCATGCTCAGCCCTCGATACGACGGTATGGTAATACGTCATCCCTTTTGTGTCTGCTTAGAGTTTTTCAAGAATCTTTAGCATAAACGGCAACACACTTTGTCGTAGCTTAAATAGTTGCAGAACTAATAGGAAGCATTGTTTAAACTAAGAAAAAAACTTGTGCATCATTTTTTTGCTTTAAAGCAATATTGTTTGCATTAAAGAAACATTTAGGTAGGTATTAGCTTTTTTAAGTTTATATGTTTCAATTTTGTTGAATTAAAATATATCGCCTTTAAATAACGAAAGTAAATTCGTTAAGTTAGAGGTTAGGGCATTAGCTAAGAGATTAAATTGACCGCGACGCGATAACAGATATTAGCGATAATGAGTCGGTTAAATGGTGTGATTTCTTTTTAGTAATGCTGCTAAAGAACTAGACAGGTTGTGACATGATATTTAGATAGTTAATAGGGTAATAGGGAAATAAATGTTTTATACTCTTTAGTGGTCGGAATTAGTGCTAAATTATAGTTTAAAATAAGTTTCTCATGTATGTAATTACCAGTGGTTAGAATAATTCAGATTCAGTTATTGTTAAGTATTAGAATAGGTACTGCTGTTTTGTTTGTTTTTAGATCAATACCTCTATCCTACATATTTCAACTTCAAATTCATGATTTGTGAAAAAGGGAGCAGCAACCTCAAGGCTGTCGGAATTGAGGAGACATGGAAGCTGCCTCTTCAAAACTCAGAAGGAAAATGATAATTTGTCGGCTTTCAGTAATAAGGTCTGGGACTTCTTCCCAGATCCTGCTCCTAGAATAAGATTTTTCCCAAAGTTTTCCCTAACTCCTTGGCGAATACTGGGAGTCGCCCCATGGACGCAAATATAATAGCAACTAGAATCCATATGGCACTTGGAATAGGTAGCCTCGTGTAGTATCTTTAGATGGAGCACAAGGTGAGGATGATTTTTAATTATTTAGCTTTTCATAAATAAAGTGTCAGTAAATTCGACAAAAAATAGCCCAGTAATATTTTTGGAATCAATTTTCATGACAAGAGAGAGAAAGCCAGTCAATATGTATTCTTTTGATATCATCTCATGCCAAGCAGTTTAATTTGAAATGTTATAAAGGCCAATAATGGTAATAAAAACTTTTGGAAGTTGTTTGCAAAATTTGGACAAATTTAATTCAACGAATTTAACAATCATGGACAGTAAAAAAAAAATAGGACGAAATCGTTCGTCATATACGGCGTGTGAGAGTACATATATTCACAGAAAAATAATCGTAGAAGTTCACGGCGACCTGCAGAAACCGGTTCGTTTCATAGAATGCAAGAACGCGTCGGGCACCAACCATTACGGTACTGGCCGGTAAAGTTGCGTGCGACTGGCTTATCTCGGCTCACCGCAATCTACCCACATGCCGCTTGGGTTACGTAACGGCCCGATCATGCTTAATAAATACATCATAAGTGAGAACGAAACATGTACCTAATTAAAATAAAATGTTAAGGACGGAATGGCGGAAAAATACGCGTACGCAAGCGACGAAGATAGGGGTAAGCTAAAATGTGGCCAGAGACTTAGGGTGAACCATAAGGTTGAGGAAATATTCTGGCTGATAAGGGTGATATTATTCCGCGATGGGTGTATTCATTTAATTACGTGACAGAGTACGAAGAAAATAAAACTATTAGGTGATACATTTGATTCTTTAAGTAACAGTATGGTAGAGATAAAGCTATTTAAACAAATTGCACTGGTTGTTATTTAATACTGGATATGGTTACGGTATGTACTTAAACAGGTAGACAATATTTACAAAACGTTCTTTTGATCACAAGAAATAGAAGGAGCCCTAATAATTCCTAATAAAATTCCATCCTCAGTTCCAAGTTTTACTTTAGTGTATGTTACATACCGTAGACGACAAACTTTAATTCCGTATTTGTGTTATTTTAGTTGGAATATATGTGTATTAACACATGCACCACAGTGCATCGATACAGCGTTGATTCTGGCTTCTAAACGTTTCGCATATTTATGCTCGCGTAAGAGTGGTAGCATAGCAATTCGCGTCGTAACAATGCACTTGACTATATTTTACACAAGATATCCACTCTTCTTTGCTATATTTCAATAACAGGTAGACTTCAGAACCGTTCCGGGTTATATATACCTCTCTGGTAAGGAAAACTTTAATTTCATAAACTTTTTTGAGCAATGACGTTTCGAGGATATTATTCGTTAGTAATGTCTGTTAATTACATTTCTAAGTCACCTTTGATAGCTCTATTTTGGATAGCTGTTCTTTTTAATTTGAAATTCAACGTGCGTAGTGGTAAATTTTTTTATTATTTTCGTATCTTTCTGTACTTGATCCCTGTCTAGCTAGAGATTTTTATTCTGAAATAGGACTACATGTTATCATACATGGCAGCGGTTTCCATTAAAAAATAACAAAACAAAATTTACAATAGGTAAAATTTGGGCAATTTTAAATGCAACAGTCATAAAATGCAAATTAGCGGTGTATTCCTGTATTGGGAAATAACAGAGATACATTGAAAGTATTTACAAATAATTTTTGCTATTCATAAGATGTCATGTCGAGTTGATGCAAACCATGTGTTTTACACAGAGAAAGAAGATGTCAAATAATCAAGAAATAAAATGCATTGCATTGCATGAGGGTGATATACTGTAAGCGTTTTATTGACGAAAACAATTATATGAAATTGAAATAATGTGCCGATAACACCGAAAGTACTTAGTATATGTCATTATTTGTATGTTTGTTAGACCAATGACATTAGTCTATATATTATATTCTAAAAGAAGTGTTTATTAATCATTCTTTCAATTTCAAAAAAAAAAGAAGTAATTGTATCCAGCATTCACTGGATATTTTGTTGTTACTTTACAACTGTAACAACAAAATAAGTACATAATAAAACATTTTCTTATTTATTAAAATAAAAAAAAACCTATTGAAACCTATAAATTATTTTAGTCGCATACATTTCAACAAATATAATTATCTCCATCAGTTCTGTTATTTGTGTGTTCAAATAATGTTTCTTTTTTGTTTAAAATTATTTACTGAATGAATC
>RXPK01000189.1:124822-248763 GCA_004143645.1 Protaetia brevitarsis | reverse complement strand
TGTTGTTCTCAATAGTATGTACGATGGGTACAAATGTGCCCGGTATTTGTGAATCCACAACACGTGAAAAAACACATCGCGTCCGATTTGTGTTAGTTCCTCAGATCGCTAGTACCTTGTTCATAGACAATTCGGGCTTTCTAAAAAGAAGAATATGGCGTGGTTGCAAGGATACTTAATATTTTAAACTCCGATAAATTCAATAAAAAGTCAGATATTACTACCCCATCTACGTTTTCCGGTTATTGTGGATGGTCAAGATTGGCCGTTAAAGTAAAGTTAGATCTAAGATCTAAGAAAATACAAGGTTCGTAATTAGCTCAATCACAAGATAATTAAACTTTAATTATGCAAGTTCCCTAATTTTGTAATAAACTATAATACCTAAATTGTACACTTTATATTTTTGGTCCAATCTCGGATTATTTTTAGGTACTCTTCATTGTATTTGCATTATAATTGATACCTAATACTAAAATTCTTATTTTTACTTAGAACAATATTTGCTTGAAATTTATAGTAAAATAGCCGATAGGTATATGAAATTGGAAATAATACATATTTATTATTTAGTTACCTAATTCTTTTCTAATATACGGAATAAATAAAAACTAACAAGCAGATTTAAATGTTTGAAATTTAAGAACATTTTGGCAGCTCATCAGTCAAGCATTTTTACTATTTCCACTAAAAAATTGTTAATGTTTGTGTTAATTTTAACAAATTCTTGTGTAGATACTCCTTCACTATAATGTATTTTCGAAGCAAGTTGTTCAAGAATAAATGATTTATTTCAATCTGTTAGTATTTATTGGTCTGCACAAATATATCTTTTCAAAATATAAGTATGCTAAGCAGGTTAACTATAATAAATTGATAAATACAGAGAACGAAACGCAATCTAGAAATAACCTCTAAACTGCTTGTCAAATTTACGTAATTCTTAACTGGTTATTGGAAACAACATTCGTGGTCCGAATTAGATGACAAAATACGTCACCTCCGATAAAACCTAATAAAAATCATTAGGGCATTTCAAACCTGAATAAGAAACTCAAGGCAAAAGAGAAACAGAAGGTCTTATGTATATAATGGCAGTAGGTAAAGCTGCCATTATTGGACATTACATACTGTTATATAGTTAAATTTTTACGTAGTAAGCAGAATTAAGTCGACGGAAGGTAGATATAGGTTTCTAACTGTAATTTGCCATCCAAAAATTTAGATGCATGCCATTACACATTCCATTAGTATTTGCTTCACATTTGGGATGTATTCGCACATGTTACATGTCCTAGAGTTTGAATTTTCACATTCTGTAGTGTAAATTCACACACCTTGTAAAATTTCTACACAATGCATTATTCTTATTAACACCCATCGTTTGTAAAATTTTAACATTTTTGCCGTTAAATAAACACAGCTTCACAAAATTTTTGTAACGTATATAGACAACAAATGTAATAAAATTAACAAAATATTATTTCATGTACTTCGTTTTGGGTTAATATAAAGATAGTAGCATGTTGAGTTGATCCAAACACTTTTCTTACCATTCATTCGTAAGATTGAAAGGATTTGGGAAATTTTCTACTGATATACAAGATGTTTACTATACAAAAGTGTACTGTACTCATATTTGCCCACATCCGAATTATACTTTTCGGCAAAAATTACAGAGAAACATGAGACTTTCTTCGTCCTCATAGATTTGTTTAGCTGAATAAATAAATATTAGTAATAGTATTTTAGATGCAAATTATGAAATCTGATCTCAAAAAAACAAAGATTATATTCACTTGGTTTTATATACCCCGGCCAAAATAATGAATACATTTCCTAAAAGAAACAGAAAAGGGTAGTTTATTAAACTTATATAGCTTCTTAATACGCTTAATAACAAGTGTAAATAATTAGATCATAACAGAATACTGCAAATCTCTCAATTCATACAACCTATTTTCACTACACAGCACTACAGATACTTCCTGATGCTAACACTGCTAACAGTTTAAATATCAGTAACACAAATACTTCTTACTTCAATCTGTTTTTATTTTTTTAATGTGACAAAGATGCGATCGTATAACAGGACTTTATTCATCTTTGAAACTAACATGTTGCGTTACGGTACACGAACCATTTAATAACGAAGTATCGCATAAAATTTTAGAATGCTGGCGATCTTGTTTGATATAGGAGTAATTAGATACTGTATTTAGTTCAGAATTAGTTTCGATTAACTGTTCAATCATTTTAAGTATAGATATGGAAGTTCTTCCACAACGTCTTTTCTTTCTTTGAATACCACGCAAGCAACCTTAAATATTTCTCTGTGTAGCATTGAATTTGTTTATCTCCCAAGAACGTGGCCAATTAACAAGAGGCAATTAACTGTAACTGCATTCACACAAACATGCCTCATATGCAGTCTATTAATTTCCATACGAATAACCGAGTGTTACGTATACAAAAAAACGTGATATCCTTTATTTAACTTCAGCGTTAAGGTATGTAAGCGCAATTAATATCCATTATATTTAATGTAAAATGACCTGAGACCTTCAGCGACTTCTACATTAGAAGAATTGTATACATTTTCACAGCGGGCGCACATCTCGGTCTGCAAACACACATAAGAAAACATTTATGTGCGGTGAGTATAAATTATGGCTGTTTATACTGCCTTCGTTGATTAATAGGATGAAAATCGATCTTACAATTTTACAGCGCTAATGCTCTTGAATGTAATTGAGCAAGTAAGTTTCGTAGTCTACTGTACTCCAGCACATTTGTCGGACCATTCATCTTTTTTGCTTTCATTTTCTTAAAGGTTAAGAGCGTTGTAATGTATCATACTTCAGGAAATCACCACTAACACTGAAGTTATACAAGGATTAGAAAGTGTCTAGTGACATTGTTTTATAAAAATTAATCGCTGTACTTGATTTACCATGCAGAGATTTATTTTCAGATTCAGAATACGTGGAAGAAGCTGGATGCGCAGAGTGAATTTTTCTGCCCTAAAAGAATACGATATTACGAAAACTACGCATGATGATTGGGCAGCTAATAATATCACGATTGCTGTTACAATGAATTACGCTATTGGATTCATTTATTTGATAGTCAAGCTAGAAGAGTGAAGAGCACTTTCGACGGCTGACGCAATATTAATGTGATCGTATTGTAATTTCTTTTTTGCAGATGCTAAATAAGTAAATAAACAAATCAGAATATTTGTCGAGGTAGGTAGTTTAGTAGTTGTAATAAAATACATCTGCCAAGATTCACTCTTTTTTTTAATATTTTCCATTGTGGTTTCTACTAGTTTACGTATTTGTTCAGTTTGCTGGTAGCATTAACATAATTACATTTAAACAACTCATTATTGTGCACTTGCCTACACATGAGCATAACAAATATGCACTCACCCATAAATATCTTTTCCTTGCTTATGGGCAGAATTTTGCTCTATGTACGGAGAAGTACTTATTTAATATTTATAATAAACCGTAATTACATGCCTGAACATGTGTACATGTAAAATGCAAATCCATCCAAACATATTTGCACACGTAGATCTTTATCTAAAAACAGAACATATCCCAACACGAACCCTCAACTGCCCCATGTTTGATATGGTGGACGAGTATGGTATCTGAATAATGTGACCGGAAAAAAGCAGACCGATGGATTCTATGTTGTACTATTATTTGTTAACTGTAAATACTAAATAAATACGCATGCTTTATGTACTTTTGCTTCTCAGTCAAATCATTTATATTATTCTTAATTTAAAACTTTAGTAACTTAGTTAACTTTCTAAACATAATAAGTAAAGCAAAGTGTCGCATTCGAACAAAACACCACTCGGGTGTTGATAGAAAAGCCGATTGCCCGTATAAATCCTCTAGTTTTTTGACTGAGTAAGAAAAACACACCATGTATAAAAACTACATGCGCCGTAAATCACGTGGAATTATTTCAATGCACGGTGATGACGTGTATATACATAACTGTTTGTTCGACACGAACCACAAAGCAGCTGTGTTTTCGCAATATTCTACGCATTGGCGCGTCTTAGATGTAGCGTTTTTTATATATGTGCAGCACTCAAATATTTCCGTTTCAGGCTTTCATTGAAAAATAGAATTGCTAAAATAATTTATATTTTGAATACGTTTTAAACACCGTAACAAGATAAAATATATAATTGTGTTACTTTTTAAATAGGAAATGCGAGATTTCTTTATTTTTTTTATTTTATTAAAAATAAATAAAACAAGCAGCAATAAAAGGCACTAACTATTTAAAGTAATAAAACAAAAACTTGGTAAGTCTTTTTTCATTGATTAGAATAATTTAACATATTATTAATAACCAAACATTGTAATTTTCGCAGCAATAATTTGAAAATGATGAAAGTTTTGTTTATCTAGCGGTACGTAAAATTTAAACGATTATCAAAAAAATGTATAAATCTTAATAAATCCAATCAAGCCCCTACCTCAAACTTCTATTCAAAATATTGATGCAATTAGGCAAAAACAGGGGAAGCTCTTCACTAAATTATGTTTAATTATTGTTGCTTTTTATTGTCAATTTAATAAAGTTTCTAAAATTTGTAACACATAATACTTCTAGATTTTCTCTTGTAAATATGAAGTTCTCTTACATGTGAATACAGAACCTCACATAATATTCTCTACTGACTTCGCAAAACTATGTAGGTACATAGTATGTGCACATATGCAAGTTCCTAGGCAGAGACTGCGTGTAGGCAACGACACTGAGTTTTTCGCTTCCCCGCTTCTCCGAACGAGTTTGTCCGTCCTTTAATAATAAGCTTCTGATTGCCTTTAAACTATGGTATTACTATTATTATATTAAAGTAGTCAATATTAGAATAGAACACGATTGTTGTTTTTGCACGCCCAAAAGTATTTTAATTTCTCTTCCTAAAAATTAATTTGTCCATCATGTGCAAGGCAATCCTTTGTAAATGAGCTCAGACTGTACGATTTTGAAAAATCTATTTAACAGAAATTTCGAGAGAATACGCTGAAATCGAAGAGACGGGACTGTATTTTACCCATAGCGAAGTAAACAATACAGTGGTCAGTATTTCCCAAAGAAAATATACTATCGTCTTTCAAACAGAGACATAGTCAATATTGCATTGTGCAACAGAAATCAATCAGAGAGCTAATAAGAACAAGCAGATATATATTGCAACAGACAGCCAAGCGACAATGAGGGCATTAATATGACCCAAAGTACAGTTAAGACTAGTTTTAGAATGTGTTTGATAACAGAATAGCTGACTGGGAAATGACATATCTATGTTAGTTTACTGTGCACAGATAAAAATATGGAGTTAAATCTGACATCGTTCCAACATCCTTATCATTGTTCCCTGGCATCGACACAAGTAGTCAGAATCGAGGAAGTTAAAGCTTCATGATGTTGATTCAACACCGTCGTCTTGTACGCCGGGTTGAATATGAGCAAAAAATTTGGGTGTGTATATGTTCCATGCCAAATGGAAACTACAAACTGTATTTGTACACCCTTGCACCACAACTAATTTGGCACAGTTTGAGCTACAAAATATGACATTAGTAACTGATTGTGAGTGGTATTAAATAGAAGGTACACCTGTGTAAAAAATACAATCTTAGTCCGGTTTTTCAAAATTCTAATACTTTAAAAAATAAATTAAAATTTAATATGGAAATTATTGATTTTATAAAAAATTTCTGGAATTTATAAGACCAAATGCGGTGTTTGAATAAAGTATATATATGTCAAACAAAGAGGAATGCGGAGATTAGATTTAAAGAGCATTTATATCATATTAAGAATCATAATGCTGATAAATCCGCTTTGGTGTATCATTTTGTTAATACAGGACACACTTTTTCAATTAATGATTTAAAGTTAATTAAGTCTTCAAATTGTAAGAATCTTAATATGTGAATCTATATATTGAAAAAACATATTAATAGGTTACTTAATACCAATTTAACACCCCTTAATTATAAATATTTAGAATTTATTGAATATAGTCCTGAAGATTAATTTTGTAACCTAGGCTATACTTATTATATTTACATATTTGGTATCCTGACAATACACTTGTATGTACACCTGATGATGTTAGCATAGCTAATGAAATGTATATTTTGTTTTGAAGATTAAAGAATTTGTGAGACAGAAGTTTATTGGTATTTCGTGTTAGTTGTGAGTGGTATTATTTTATCTCTGCGTGCTGTGCGTATTTTTAACTACGAGATAACTAAACAAATCATTAACAATATAAAATATAAAATACTCACTGTTCTATCTGTTTTTTTTTCTTTTTTTGTATCGGGTGTGATCAAGTTTCTTTTATTTCTTTAGGTAATTTATTGTACTGGGTTATGGTTACCACTATTGGGATTTTTTTCTTATATTTATTAGTAATGGCTTTTTCTGTTCGTAAGTGGGAGTGCTTCCTTATATTATGTGTAAGTACACATATCTCTGTTGTTTGATTTTATTAGTTTGTTTTTTATTTTATGTAACAGTATCACGTTTTCTTGTTTAATCATTTGTTCTACGCAAACAAATAGTGTTCATTCCAATCTTAGTTATGAATATCTATAAACAGCTACATGTTTCGGCCGAAACTCTCTATCTTCATGTTCTTATAACGTCAACGTAAAAAAAATTAAAATGTTGTTATTAATTAAGAAATAAACTGCAGAGAAAAATGTCATTTAAATATCAAATTGCTGTTGTTTATCAATTACAACAGAGTAATGGGGATCTGTTAAAATTACGTTTTTTAGTCCTGCCATAACAGTGATATTTTTTTTTTGATCAAATGTTTCCTATGTACACCCCATTTAAAGCTGTTTTGTCCCAAATATTTATTTCATTAGTTTGTTTTATAGCTCGCCCTCCGATTTTGATGTTGAATGTAACTTGCTCTGTTTGTGAATACCATATAGTGTTTTTCCGCATTTATTGTTATAGCATCATCATTTTTCCAGTTTTTCAGGGTCCTACAATTGTATTTTTTATGAACTGCTTTTTACAAAATTCAAATATCTTCATCCGTTTTCGTGATATTTGATCTTTGATATTTTGATAGGCACATCGCAGATGTAAATGAATACGAGATTTAAATATTTTTATTAGTAAGTCTGTGGGTATAGGTCAGTTTAGCTTAGTTCGATTTCCGATAATGTTCCCTTATACCGGAAGTAGTTGTCAAGCTTGTTGTTGCAAATGAAAAGGTAGTATTTTTATTTAAAATTCAGAGTAGAATCCAAATTTGTAATAAAAATACTACCTTTTCATTCACATACCATGCACTTCATGTTTATGCATTACGAGATACTATTTTTTTTTTATTAATGTTGTGTAGTGCTTTACAAACTTTTAAGTTTCTTGCAGTTGGTACAGTTGTTGTAAATAGATGCCCCATTTGTTGTGCTTCGGTTGTGTGAGGTCGATAAAGAGGAGAGCTTCAACACTGGTCAAGTATAATTTTCAGTTCAAGTATATATAGGTTGGTGCTCTACGAGTTATCGGCGAATTATTTTGACCGAGCTAAGTTACTTGCTAAGATATTCTCGTTTCAGAACTGAACACCAGTAGTCATCTTCGTCTTCAGTTTGCTAATTGCTCATATCAGTGTGTCGAATATTTATGGCGCGCAATTACTGTTGCGAAGGAGAGCTTCAAGTTTCGAGCCGTAACCGTACAAACACAACGCCACCGGTCGGGGAGGGAAGTTAACGTTATGCGAGCATATTTACCAACTTCCTCTTATAACGTATTGTATCTCCGCCGTCATATAGGTATTTCATTACGGACTTGATTTATAGGACGCAGTCGTTCCATGGTGGTGTGGAGTCTCTAGCGAAAATTTATATAATTTCCGCGGAGTCGCGTTCACCTCATTTCATTATTTATCACCTGCTACCAAGTGTGGGGATATATACGTTTAATGAAGTAATGAAAATTTTTCAGTTTTAGTTCATTAAAAAGAAGAATGTATGGGACAATACGGCGTCTAGTCATATAAAAATAAAAATAATTTATCCTTATTTCACAATTTTCTATGATTAATAGAAAATATAGGGCAATGATCCTGATATTCAGAAAATTTATTAATTTTTATGCATTTGAATTTAAACTCTTACTTAATTGATAAGCGGACCTTTCGTAATTCTCTCGAGCTTTTATTCGATATGTTTGCTCACTAAAGTGTTTCAGATCGCGTGACGCATGTGTTGATAACTGCATAGCTAATTGCTTCTTTATTCATTATTGGTTTTTATTGCAACGACACAAAAAGTTTGCATAATTTGACTAAAGTTAAAAAGATACTTATAGTAAGCTTTATAGTTAATATTAACAGATTGTTTTGGGGTTCTCTTGTTAATAATTCAATTAATGTAATTAAGTTTTTGAGTTAACAAGCTCAACTTCAATATAAGAAAAACTATGTAATGTCAATAGCATATGTTTGTATGCATCTGTAAGCAAATGTTTCTGAATTTACAACAATTTAGAGCAAATAAAATTAATATATAACATCATAATTTACAATAGGAGTGGAGAGGGTGTTTAATATATTAGTATTTATTATAACATTATTGTAGGCAGATAGAAAAATGGTAGTGTCTTTACATAATAGGCGCTGTGTAATTTAGAACATTCTATACCTTCTACAGTAACATAATGCATTATGGATATTGTTGTCACTACTTATATCGCACATCTTTTAAACATTGTCTATGATTACATTTCAACAGTTCTTTTGCTTATTAAGGTAAAGTCAGGTAAGTGTGTAGTAAAAATTGCATAGTGTGAAGAAAATGTAACACTGTTCACATAATAAGACATTTTGATAAATTTTACACATAGAAGTACGTAATATATGCCTAGTTGTAAGCCTTCAATAGATACGCCTTTATTTAATCAACGGTTTACTAGAAAAAAAAAAGACATTTTAAACACTGTCAATACTACACACTTACCCAGCAAAATGGGGCAAGTGTGTAACCGTTCCTCATTTTATATATTAATTGCATTATCCATTAGTTCGGCCAAGAGTGTAATACTATACTGATGCATTTTTAATAAGGTATGATAAATTTACAAAATATCTAAGTTATTAAACGTTAGGAGACGTGCATTTTTAGTTGTAAAACTAGTATAAAGTTTAGTATATTAGCAATATAACAGAGGACATCCTTACTTTAATTTTAAAAATGCCAAACTACACACTTGCCCCGGTTACACACTTACCTGACTTTACCTTACTGGATTTTGCTGGTGAGTAATGACAGACGGTTGAGATAGATACTATTATATTTTACAAATTTATTATTGATTTAACAAGAATTTCTTGTTGTATAATCACTGTTTTTAAGGTTATAAGATAGTTTTATCCTAATCATTAAAGAATACAGTACACCACAATGCGTAAATTCATATTTCCATGACAGAGCCATAGAAAGTATTTAAGGATTCCCTAAAAGGAGCTTTCGCGATTAAGAATCCTCCATCGCATGACATTGCATATCCGTATACTAGATACATTTTTACAGTTATCGTCAAGGTAATTTCAGGTAAAGGCTGGAGGACAGCCTTCGTCTAACTTATCTTGCGTTGGGCAGATAGTTTTTATTTTCGTAGATAATCAAATATTTATTTATTTTCTTCAGTTACTATTTTATTTTGCTTCAATTAGAAAACATAGCACAATAAAAAAATCATTTTTAAAATGGTTAATAGCATATGACAAAACTATTAGGGATTCAGCTTTCAAACGGACGCATCACGAGCCACAGAGGTGCGATTCCTATCTATTTGTGAGGAATCCTCTCTATTTGAAAAAAAAAAATGTTGGAATAAACTCGACGTAAATGTACTTTATACATTTTTTTTGGGAAAATGGTTGTCATACTAATTACGTATATTTTCCTGAAGAATTCAAATCTGCAATAAAAAAAATTGAGATTTCCAATTTCGAAGCAGCTCTCCAGCCTTGGGAGTGGGACTGAGAGGTTGATGCTAATGTATAGCAAACCTAAGCAGCGCGACTAACGTTTTTAAACCTAAAGGAAATTCCAAAAGACTTATCTGAGTATAATTCGGAATAAAATACAAATAATAGACAAAAATGTTTGTTTATCGTCAACGCACCTAATAGAAACTTGATCATATGGTACAAAATAAATGTGGAATTGACCTTTGCAAGAGTGACACTACTTGGTATTCCTATATGTTCCTATCATGGAATGGCGCCCTTCAATACGAAGAACTTGCTTTTACGTTTTTTGATCAGATACGTAGTTTTCACTATATCGTACTGTGTTAAAATAAGAAACCAACAGATATTGCTCGGACACAAAAGAGGAAAGAAAGAGATAACAGAAAGGATATTCAAGGCCAGTATAATAAGAGAAGGAATATAGGAATACCGAGGAATTAGGAAAATAAACTAGAAAATTTTACTTGAAGGAAAGCATCTGAACATAAAAAAAACTTTTGAGGTAACTTCATGCTAAAACGGATAAAAAGCATAACAGATAGATTATTGTCGTGTTTAACTAAAAATTCTAAGAGTGAAACTATGTGAGGAAACAATTTTAGTTGGGTTAATAAAACTTTCTTGTTCCTGCACAAGATTCAAAATTAATTTTTGTATGCAATATAAACACTAGTTGAACTCAATCCTACGAAAACCTCTTATGTGCCCCTCTACACATCTTCTTTTTATTTTGGTGACATTTTTTTTATCGCAGGTGTTTATCGGACGCAGGAAATTCGGACTTGTAAGTGATTACGAAATGCGTGGGCGTGTTAAAATTTATGTCTGTCGTATAGCTGAGGTACAAATGCATGTGCCAACGCCAACGGTGAAATATTATATTCAAGACATGACCATAGATGTTACAATGTAAATTCTTTATTTATAGTTAACTGCCGCGAATTCACAAAACAAACATTTACGATTTTGTGACGACGGCCCTGGCAGCATCTTGTCATTCGCCCAGCCCACGTACTGAGAATTATTAAAGAATCATACGTGTATAACGTGATGTACGCGTAATATACAGCTTACATCCAATAATAATGTTATGACGATTGGTGAAAGATCTACGTACTGTGTTTGCTATATACATAAATTGTAAACAGGTATGGGAGAATTTATGAAAAAATAAAGTACCGAAATACGGTTAGCTCAGTGTTGTATTTGTATGTTCCTACTATGCTATTTAAATTAATACTTTCTAACTAGACACAAATGAATCGCTCTGTTATACTTATCCAATATGTGACTTTGGTGTATAATATTATTGCAACCTCCAGAAATTAATACTGTCACACGATGGAGTTTTTTGTACTACTGGTCGGAGGAAAACTATTCCTATGAAACAACAATACCTCCTTTTGTTTATTATAAGCGTTATTACTTTAGTTTAGTTTTATTTTCTTACATTTCATTTTTAAGATATTTTAATGAATATATATTACAAGTGTGAGAGTCTTTTTTTAGAAGATTAATATATTACTGAAATTAATACGTTATTCAATTTTTTTGCAGTGTTATGTATTGAGAACTGATGAAACGATTAAATGGTGGACTCAAATATTAAATTCAAATTTAGAATGAAATAACACCGTAGGTATAAATTTACCATTAAAATGTATTGCTTCTATTCAAAAAGAGAAATGCATTCAATCAACTGAACCATTTCGTTTCTCAGTGCACCTAACAGCGAAACATTTCTCTCTCTTCTTCTCTCAATTCTTCTCACTCTCGTATATCCAATTAAAAACGGCAAAGTTCTATAATTAAAGGCATGAGTATCCGTAAAGTTCTACATAAGTCCTTAAATAGCTTAATAGTACCTAGTATGTATTTTTTAACCGTGAGACTCATGAAGTATTGTCACTCATAAGACAAATTTGGGAGAAGCTTACCGAAATAAATTATTTTATTGATAGTTTTGATCTGGATATCTGAAGGGAAGTAATTCTTTAAAAAAAATAGAAGCTTGAGTTTACTAAGGACTGAATCAAAATACGAAGACTATCAAAATGATAGTTGGATTACTGATCACACACTTGTAGGCAACTGGAAAACATAACTAGCAAAAGACGATAGTTGCAAATTCTGCCCAGAGAAAAAAGAAAGTCCAGTCTAGGTTCTGCGCTAATGTGATGGCTTGGCAACGACAAGTTTTTTACCACTGAGTTTAAAGAACCCCGGAGCAGATAAGAGCCGCTTCCAAGGATGATAAACCTAATCTAGAAGGCAAATTTGGAACGGCCCCCTAGATAAGGGAGATCATAAGAGATTTGAAAAGGTGGCGATATAATAGGTCCTTTGGCCGCCTTAGTCCTAATCCAATGGTTTTGTTTTAAGTAGTAGTGGACGCAAAATACAAGTACTTTAAAAATTTTATGGGCTCCTTTCTGAAAACAAGCTCTAAAACCACTAGAGGAAATTTGTATATTATTTTTAACTAGCCATTAAAAAAAAAACATAAGTGATGTTGGCAAGTTCTTGATTTCAAATAGTTGTGTCGTCTTAATACAAGCTGAAATTTTCTTGACATTAAAAAAAATCTTTTTGTTGTTATAAAGGTTTACGTAAGAAAAAAATGGTTGACATTTAAAGTAGAATACAGAGTATGATATGCAAGGTCTGTTGAAGTGCAGAGAGTTTTAAATAATCATATATAATAACTGAGTAAGATAGCTGATATCTTTAGATTTCAAAATTCCTAACTACGGAAAAAAAATGTAACAGCAAATTTGTGGGTAAAATTTGACGATAGAACATTCAAAAATTTGAACACGCGTCACTGGTACCAATCGATAAAATAAGAGTCCATCCAATAGGTTCATAAAGAATCTCCCTTACCAAAAAAAAAGTAGGAACGTAGGTTTTAACAGGAAAGCTGATGGCTATGGTATTTTGGGATGCAGGAGTCCATTATAATTAAAGAGAAATCTCCATAAAGAAATTAATTAAAAACAACATTCGACAAAGAAGTTCTCAAGGTTTTGGAAAAAAAAAAAAAAAAACTAAGCTGCTTTATCAAAATACCCAACTAGACCAAAGAGAAATTAATGACGATTTGTGAAATGCGATTATCCTAAGTGGGTGTACCAGTAAACTTAGGCAACTCAGGGGCTTAGGCTTTCTGGCCAAAACAGAAAAAGGGCATCCTTGTTTTTCATACAGCTGTGAGTAAAGCAACGTAATGTAAAAATACCAACATTTTATTAGAAGCATTAAAACAGTATCCTCCTTTTTAAAAATTACTTTAGATCAAGTAGGTATTTTGCTATATTATAGATACCGTTTTAAGTTGTAATAACTAATAATATTAACTGTAACAAGTTTTTGTGATAACTAAACACTGAACGACGACCCATATCGAAGAAAACTTTGACCTCGCTGCTGAAGATGTTCACCGCAGTTGTAAACGAAACGTAAAGAAGTAATTCCACGAGACCACGACTCAACAGCCCGGAAAATCTTATTACAGTAGATTCCGGCCGTGAAAGCCTACGCAACACTTTAATAATATTAATTTAATTTAGTTAAAACTATGCTTTTGCACGATTTTTATTAGCAGCAGTTTAATGCATAGACTATGTTATTTATGCTAGAAGTAGACTTCCGAAGCATGCGGTAGACGGAAACAGCACTTGCGGCAGATGACAATACCATGTAACATTGTTGTTGTACCATCTGCTACTGGGGCAAGTGCTGTTGTCGTCTACCGCATGCTTCGGAACTCTAGCTAATTATTAATAATAACTGGCATTCATGAACAATATCTTCTTTTACACAGTCAAGATGTTTAGTAAATGGTTATTTCTATTGAAGAAAAAATAACTAAAATATATAAAAATGAATATATACTCTGCTTAAGACAGGGAGGAAAATGCTTGCTTTCAGTTTAAACAGATAGGTATGTAAATCTCCAAACCTACATTTGTTATTCCTTTATTTGAGGTGTTGAAAATAACCGGCTACTTCACGCGTCCCATTTACAATTAGTAAATTGCCCCCTTAATAAGCCAATAAACGATCAGATAAGGTTTAGATAGCGCCTACACGCTTGATACGTAATTCAAGAGAAAAATATCCGTTTTGCCGTGAAACGATTCGTTGTATTTGTGTGTGTGCGTGTATCAGTCAGCGCTTTAGCATAGACGCACCATATTCCTTACTTGTCTGGTTTACGTACTTTGAATTGCTAATTGAAATTTACATCCGAAAAATAACATATACGCTCCCTGCATTATTATTTTAATTTATTTGTTTCTAGCAAGTCGTATATATTTTCCTGGGGAATAAATTATCCCGACTATTTATTTCAATAGGAAACTAATGATGACGACCACGTACAGCGCAGATAAGCGTATATACATATTAAATAATTGCCTAATGCCAGCACAAACGGCATAAATTATTATTATTGCGCGATCAAGGAATTGTATTAAAATATTGGGTTTTTTTTCGCAAACAAATGTGTATACAATGTGCAGGTACAGAGAAACTATGTTGGTATCTAATTACAATAGCTTTCCGAAATTAGCATGCAGACATTTACCGCACCAGAGAGTGGGAAAATTTATGAAACAAGTATGTAAATACCAAATCCATTATTCAACAATTAGGAAAGTATCAATACAATTAACCTCTGATATTAATGCTACCTGTGCCTGTGGAGGAAATGTTTACAGATGTTAGACAAACTAATTATTTGATTCTCTTCAACATAACTTTTTCTGTAAATAAAGAAATTGCTTTAAATTACATTTTTGTATTTTGTCTATCACGTTTATGATCCCCTGCTCAATGTATTGTAAGTGTCTGCAGTTACTTTTTGTTACATTACTACAGCACAACCTTTAGTTTAATTTGACATTATAGAAGAAAGTAAACCAGTTGATAAAAGGACTTTAAGAACATATAATACCATAATTGATTGAACTTTTTTTGTGCGAAAATGCAACTCAATCCAATATTCATTGTTTTACGTTTCTTTCATCAGTCTTTATTCAAAGTAATAGAGAAATTATTCGTTTAATTCATTAGAGATAACGGTTTTAATGTGATATTTGTTACTATTATGAAGTAAACGCTTATATTGTAGAAGGTACCAAATCCTGGCGAGCACTTTTATGAAACATATAGCTTAATTTTAGGGTAGCTAAATTTTGTATCTAGGCCGATATAAAATTGACAAATTTTAAATATTGAAATGAAGTTAAATCGTCATCATGGTACATAAATCGTTCGCATGGTAATAAAGCTTAGAACTAGCTTATATGATTTATTTTCAGATTAAATATTCGTCGTGAATGATCAGACATCTGTAGGAATGATGCAGGTTTTTATATTGGTATTGATTTCGATTTAAGTCCTTATCTACTACATTGTAAAATTCCGAAATTATTACAGCATTTTAACATACTGTAAATCTGTCAACACCAATATTAATCCACAATGAAGGGCCTATAAATGAAATAAATCTTTTGTATTGCCATCACGACAACATTACTAGCATTCATTATACCCCATTAAGCATTTTTTTTTTAAAACTAATCAAGATTTTTTCTTTTTGTTTATTACCAGAAAAGAAGCCTCACTACGGTTTAATTAAGTTTTGTATTTACCCATTTACTACAGTATAAGAATTAGAAATATAAATTCCTATCGTTAATCTAAAGGCTAACTTGTTCGTTTTATTTATACGCAAATATTGCAACTTGTGCTATGGAATAAAAGCAGATCAATTATTAAATCCTTTTTGAAAGAAATCAATACACTATGGCAAATTGTCTAATTTCTAACAGTATGACCGTCTAGTTTTAGGTAATTTGTTTTAGGTTAATCCAGAAAGAAGCATATTTGAAAAATACTAAGATACAACTGTAGTACCTAATTGTTAAACGTTTTGTGTTAGAAGTGTAGTTGAATCACTGAAATCACTAGTTAAATAAAAGTGATTACCTGATTTTGCTTAACCCTTTAGCGTTCACTGGTCGAAATTTCGGTCAAAAATAACATTTTCTCCGTCTTCATTCTAAATCATGAAAGTCTGAGATAATATATAAAAGCCAGTTATGCCCCATTAAGGGTTAGCCCGCAGAAGCGATGAATCTACCAACCCACTTATCATCATAGGCTACAGAATACCTTAATAAACCTTTTTCCGGCAGATCAGTCAGCGAGTTGATAAAGATATTATTGCTCCAATGCAACACATTCAAAGACAATGTGATGGGATGTCTCTTGCTTGTTGCATGGTCTACATATATCAGGTTCAACTTCAAAGACCCCTACTGTATGTGGGTACTTCCTCAGGCAGCCGGTCGTGTCAGCAAACTCGACACCGTTCTAAACTGTACTCGGTTGAGAGACAATACAGTTCCAAATAGTTACCAAGATGGTTGGCTCATCATCCGTTTGCAGTGTATTTGTCTTTCTGCGTTGTTACTGTGAACCTGATGTTTTTTCTACAATCCACTCAGCCACTACACCATACATCGCCGCTTTGATTATTCTCAGATCCTTCAATTTTATGGTACATGGGCCATTTTCTTTTATAGTTATTCAAAAAGCTGCAAGTTGCGCATGAGCAATAGAGAAAAAACAAGTTTCCATAAAAACGTAAAACTATACGATTTACTTGATTACTGTTCATCTCAATATGTCACCTAAGGTTAGTTTTTTAACGTTTATACCTAAACATCGGTTAACTCAAATGCGCATACCGCCATAATTTAAAACCGCTTTATTTTTACGAGAGTTTGTTAATCTATATAAGCTCATAAAAATAGGTTTGTTATAGTCACTGAGGAAAAAATCTTATTAGTGCTTATTGATTTTTGAAATTGTTTCAGAATGATATCGTTAGCTTTTATTTCCTATGTTTTATAAAAAAAAATACTAATATTAGCATTATCTTCACGTCAACATAAGTTATTTTTGTATTAAATTACAATTAATCTATATTTATTCTGCGAAAGACATGGTTTTGTTTTTGTTTGTGTTTGTTACAATTGAGTAACTCTTTCATCCTTGAACCAATGTATTAGTGGTATTTGTACATTTTTCTTGGGTTTTCTAAAAACATAGCTTATTACCAGTTTGTTTTGATCGTAAAAGGTAAATGAGTCCATTAAATTAATTTGTCACACACATAACTCAGTTTATACCATTATGGTTTAAGAGTCGTTTAGCCTAAAGCGTTGGGCGGTTAAATTATCTGCGTTTGCATTGATTAATTCAGTTTTAATGAGAAATACAAGTGATTAAAATAGAATTTATGAATACTAAACAAATGTTGCCTCATTTTCATTGACCATTAGGCGTCTAAGGAGGCAGTGACAGGAAATTGCTCCGAATTACTTCATCTGGAAAAGAGGAGTAATTCCGAGCTACTGATATCTGCCTCTTAAGGAAGCAATTTTAAATCCATAACTCTTTCCCTTTTATAACGGTACGAATTGACACTCGCGGCGAATTTAATTATGTAAATATGGCGCGTTAAAAATCGATTTTATTGGATTTCGAGGTATAAGATCGATCGTTTAGATAGAGAAGCCAACGCTCGAAGCCTTTACTAACCTTTTCGGAAATTAAAATGTTCTTCATCTCATTAAAACAAGTCGCAGCAAAGGTGCAAATGGCGCTGATTTGCTTATAAAAAATTTTTACCTACAAAACAGGGCAAACCTTCAATATCAATTAGGATTATAGTATTTGTTTCTCTTTTGAAAATAAAAGCACGATAGAAGAGCAAATTAATTACGCACATTCTAGCAAAATCAGATTAAAAACACTACTTTAATAAGATCTAGATTTTAGAAACAACATGATGTTAATTATAAGTTTCCTCAATGCAGTTAATTAATTTCACAAATACAGTATGTCTAATACTATCAATTCATTATTATTACAAATCTATTACCACAAACTTTTACTATTCTTGGTTAAAAAACCCATAACACGATGGTGCGTAAGGTAAGTATGTTATACGAGTCATCAGGGGCGGCTGCAGCTTACGTTTTACAAGGGCCATTACAATGATCTAATTTCTTCGTATAAGTTCGTAACAGGTTCGTATTTCGGACGATAGCACACGAACTTCAAACACTATATTGGCCCCGCCTGTGACGTATGCACCAGCCGCCACTGCGAGTCATCCTGATCAGAGTATTGGCGCTTAAAAAGTCAGGCGTTCCACAACAGCTCAATGTCCGATCTGACACAATCACAACGATGACAATGCGCACATAATATAGTGTATAGGCCACTAATAAATCCCGTTTTAAGAAATATTATTTATATCGCATATTAACTCTCATAACAGATATAAACAATAAATTTACATGTGTAAGGTGAGGTTAAAATAAGTTAAAGGTATACAGATAGTCCTTCTCACAATTTCGTTATTTATTTTAAAAATAAGTTTACTAACTTAGGTTATTAGTTAGTTAGTATTTGTATTTTACCTTGTATGTTAGTTACATTTCTTTACCGGCATTTAATGGAATTACGCGCACAACTATAGTTTTATATTAGATTATCATTTCACCAACATGTAATATTTTACTCAAAAAAATGTGAGTTTTTTTCACGAAACCAGCAGCAAACTTACTGTTAAAATAAAAGGAAATGTTTATAACAACATTTCTCTTTATGTTAATAATTGTTCATGAGAACAAGTCTTCCTAATAAATTTATTAATTTTAAATAATTTTCGTCATAAGAAGTATTCTTATTATTATTATAATTATTATTTTGTGACTTAACATTGGTATCCGTATTTTTGTATTAATTTCGTATCGGATGTTATTTTTGTTGATATCGTATTGTGATAGATAGTTACCTAAACTGAGCACCCTAAGGGCTTCTTGGACTGTTTAAAGCTGCATAAAATGATATTTCCACTGAATAAACTTCTGATAACAATCAGTACCATACAAAGATTTGCATTGTTCTAAAATAAAATATTAAAAACAAAATAAAAAAGGAGTCTTATAATATAAATTAAAAAATGTTAAAGAAAATAGAAATTCTTGTAAATCTCATAAAAGATTAAGGGCGTCAAATAGGCAGATCGAGATTGATGCTATTGCGGCTTATACAGTTATCCACAAAGCTTTTTTTACAATAACAATGTACGATCTTTGCTATGTAAGTAGGAGGATTGTTTGTCATTATGTTTTGACACTTGGTGACACAACTAAACAATTGCTGCAGTTGAGACTGGACTATTTTGAAAAGCAGATGTAATACGGCCCAAATACTGCTGCTCGAGTGGTCATTTAATTATTTTTCTCCTATTCTTCACAACGTGTAAATCAACATTCCAGCGGAAATAAAGAATTTAAAAAAAAGCAAAATGAAATAACCAGAAAGATTATAAAAATTTTAATTGAAAAAGAAACAAATAAAAGGCCAAGGTGAGAAGAAATAATGATAACGGCGAAAACCAACATTCATCAATGCCTGCCAGATTAGTGCTGCTGCTAGTAGTTTGTTTGAAAAGACTGCGTGCAGCAGTGAAGAAGGGCGGTGGTTTCCAAACCTCGCTGCAAAATGTATGGCATACAGGGAGTTTTTATGCATAGGTTTATTCCCTATTTATAAATTTTCACGGGCCAATATGGTATATTTAGATGTTATGCTGTATTAGTTAGCTTTGTCTACAAAATTTGTAATTTTTCATGACAATAAAGCACATTATTATTATTATTATTATTATTATTATTATTATTATTATTATTATTATTATATGTTTCAGAGTAACTGTTATTTTCCTTTGCCATACTAATTAATTATCAATTTATGGCTGTCATTAAGTAGGTATGCATACATACATACATACACGTCGTTGCCTGTTTAAAGAAACAAACTTTATTTCTACAATGCTACCATTATATATATATACTGTTATAATCTTACTACTATGAACAATTAAGAAAGTTGTTTTATTGCAACAAATTTTTATGGGGTAATTCCTATGAGGGCTCCCACTTTCAAACTTCTACATATACATATTTACGTCATAAAAAAAATATGCATTCATATACCTCTCTTTATTAGTGTTAAAGTTCAACTGATTGAAATTCATTACTGGATTACCATCACCATGGAAATGTATATTGTGGTGCTGTGTTGACTATGTTTAACTGTCGCTCCTTTTTTTTTCACTTTACGATTTATTTTAATTTGTCAAAAATGCAAAATCCTACATTCTAAATTTATGCGTTGTCTCTCTTTCTCAATAAAAAAATATGCAGTTAGAGAAATATTAATAAGTAAGTGCTGAGGTCACTGCCATTTGAGATTTGTCAAACTTTCTAAAGCATAGCTAGCGATAATTTAGTTACTTAAGGAACGCGTCATTTGCACAAAAGGCGTAGTTTATATCTGTAGGTGTTAATGTGCTAATGTTTAAGCCCACTTATATGCGGATAAAATAAAATCATACACAAGTTTTTATCGATTTCTACCTGAATATAATATTAATGCATGCTTCCAATGTATTACTTTATTCCTTTAGAAGTGCCCATATAAATGGACAGTAAACATATCCCATTTCTAAAAAAAATAAAACGTTCACATATAGTTATCTTGTCAAACAATCTAATTACAGTCATCATAAAGTATCAATTTATAGTGCAATAAAAATAAAACCACTATATATAGGCGAACGGGATTTAAAATCATATTACTTGAACTAAATTGGAGTTATGAAGTCGGACGCTTTATTCATATAATTTTATTTTTATCATTATGCGGACATAGGCGCAACGAAGATCATTACGAAATAGAGAGGAACATTTTTCACGTATCCATTTCTTGAAGACCGCACACGAATGCGAGGTCCACTCTATAATTAAAGGCGGAGAGAAGGAGAGATTGGCGATTATTTATCGTCAGGCTTGATAAATACTGCCGTAAAATGCGCGCAACAACAATGAATATGTTGATTTCAATTACTTTGTATTCAATCACTTACATCTAGCCGATATCTGCAGCTCATAATTTATTATGTTTCGCCGGTTTAAATGTCGATTAGTCAGAATCCAGAACACTAAATTCTCAAGTGTCGAACGATTGAAGCCAGGTTGCTTACTATAAAATTTATATACCCTTGGCGCTTAAGAATTTGTCACTTTAAAGAGCATCTGCCGTGTGTTGCGAATATCTTGTTTTAAATGAAAACATGGGTAAAGTAACATAATTACTTTAAAACAATACTGAGACTCTACTAGCAGTGAAGGGTAATGATTATTAATAACTACTATTAGTATATAAACATTAATTTATTCCAAATAATCACAAACAATGAATTATCTCATGTTAATCCAACGTTAATTAAATTAAAAAGGTTTACTTTAAAGCCTTGACATTTAACTACAACAAATAGTTAAAAAAAAGTTTAATCTTAGTTTATGTAATAAACCATGAAATAGCCATAATATAAAATGTTGAAATGTAATTTGTAATATTAATGGTGAGTGATCTGTATTTCAATAGGATACTTCTACATTTAATATGATAGATATTAATCAATATGAAACGATTATTAAATTATTTTGTGCATTATAGACGGTTATCTAACTTTTATGACGCGGAGATTCTATAGTTTATCTTATTATTATTGTTTCAGCATAATCTTACATAACTTGGTACCCGGTGCATAATGGTGCGTGTCAAAAATGAGAAAATGTGGGAATAAGGATATAATTGAATCAACAATAGCTTATTTGACAAAACTCGCCTAAATTGGGATGTACACTTTAAGAAGTGGTGAATTTACACTTCATCTCAGGTAAGAAATACATACATCACCTGCTATGTAATTACATAACATCACATAACAGAGAATATTTGCTTCTCTCGCAAATTAAGATCTTTCAGAACGTATTTCACGAAACCCGGCAACGTTGTGGAAAAATATTATGCAGTTAGTGATCAGTTAACTAAGAATATATTTCTTTTTAAATATGAGCAACGCGTGTTAATGCTAATTTACATTTAAATTGTTAATTTAATCACATAAACATTTACAATGAGTCAATAAAATATTTGAACACTATATTTTTTGCATATAGCTACAATGAAAATAATATCGACATTATTAACTCGTAAGACATATTCAAACTGCATTTCATACAGTACAATCCAACTCAAAATTTCAAATGACACGCCATTTATTACATTAAAACAAAAATTCACTAGCTTCTAATGGTATTCGATTCCAAGTTTCCTAAAATTTCATTTAAAGCCACATCTGAAATATTTTTCTTCCTTAATTCTAGGCCCAATATATGCCGAGGGCTTTCTATGGGATTTAATCCGGGCTTTGAGGGGAATGTGGTGGTATGTTGGGCACTCTGTGGAGCAACGAAACTTTTACTATACTTGAAGTGTACTTCGGGTGGTTGTCACAGAACGTTTTTGATGTTCCACTTTTATTTAGGTACTTTTTGAAATTCGTTTATGCAAAAATTCCAAACAGCCTCTAAAGGATCAAAAATTGCTTCAATAGAATGTGACTGACCAACACCTTTTAAAATTCGAGTTCGATTGTAATACACGATGTACACAGTGGTATATTTTTTCTTTGCGACTGTATGTAAAAAATAGAGGATTTTCAGATACTTCACTGGCCCTGTACTTTAGCCCTATAAGTACTGAATTTATTTCGCTTCTTTTAGATTTATTTGACTATCCATTTACCTAAAATAATAACGGACAGTCATATTTATTTAAGAGAAAGTCCCTGGTTACGATGTTAATGTGCATAGAAAATAGGAAAGTAATAGGAAAAAATTACAACTAAATTCTGTCCATTAGATCCTGGGCTGGTTACATAGTAAATTTTAATACAATTCGTGAGTTATTTTCAGGCTCGTAAAGGTTTGTTTCTTGTACTAGTTAATTTCAGTCTTAGCAAAATGTGCACTAAATGCGTTTTTGGACAATATGAAGATTCCATTAAAATTAATTTGAAGCAATTGATGGAATTTGGTCTTAGAAGAGAGGTTATTAATGATGTGATGCAATCAATATGTACCTTGGGGAATATGCATGTTCGGCTTAATTAAGTACTTATTTAAAACGTTATCTATTAAGCAACTCCTTTGGAAAGTTTTCTATTGTTTTGATTAGTTGAAAACTTTTGCAATAACAACTTAAATGCGACAAAGAAACTCTTGTTGGGTCTGCTTAAGGTACAAACTTTAGTTAGCAAGAAAAATGCCAAAAGAGTTTCCAAAACGTAACATGGATGAAAAAAAATTCACGTGGCACAACAAGCTATGGATCTTCAGGACGAAACAGCAGAAAAGGCGGCATTACTGTGGGTGCAGTCATAGTAGTAATCTTAGACGTCAAAAACCCATGAAGTTGTGCGAAACTGATTATAATCCTGAGCGCCAATAAAAATAATTTTAGAATTTCTTATTATTTTCTCCGGGCGATAACAAGATATTGCCGCGACAGGGAACTTAGATATGAGACGATCAAGAATGTTCAAAAAAAAAAAAAATAATAAATTTGTAAGGCGATTAAATATAGACGGGAAATGAATTAAGATTAACGATGTTGAAATTGGAAATCGTTCCACTGATATACAGAATAACTACCAAACCATGCATTTTCACAGAAGTCTAAATGAAGATAGTGACTAGATTAAAACCGGAGTTTGTGTAAATAATTTCATTGACTTTTTGTAAAGATACATGAAACAGTTTTTGACAATATCCACTCAGTATACCAAGAACAATTTCTCTTAATAATGTAATGTTGATAGACTATCTGTAGCTAATTCCATCATGCTGTACAGATGTTGTGTGATTGGTCGGAGATGAATAAATTACATCTCAATGTTGAAAAAAAAAACCCGGATTGGTAATTTTTAATTCGAAGTGGGATAGGGAAGGCTAATGACCACAAAATTCTACAAGTAAAGATGTCAGATTTTTGTGCTTGACATTTGACTACAGGTTGCAGTGGGAGAGTCTCGTGCGCAATTTAGATAAAGGACTTGCCAAACCTTATTACACCATACATAGAAATAGAAATTTTGCAGATTTAAACGCCTCGCGTGTATTGTTACAGTAGCACACAACCTAGGTTATCTTACGGTTTAGGCCTCTTACAGACGAGGCAATTAGGTGATTCCACTAGTTGAATGGGCGGTAGTTAAGGAGCATACTGATGTGGCAAATGTTTGGCAACCGCCTGAACGGAGTCACACGGAGTCAACTTGTCCGCTTCGGCGGCTTCAGTAGTTCTTCAATGACAATCAAATAGTTGAGAGTAAACCAGGTAACTTAGTTGAATCAACCAAACCGCCTCGTCTGGAAGAAGCCTAAGAAACGAAGTAGATCATTATGTCGATCACTAACTTAATATGTTTGCTCTAGCATTTCTGTACACATACGGATTGCAAATGTTTTATTTTAAAAATAAAGAAACAAATCCCCGCAATCTATCGAAAAGATTTTGTCATACTATACCATATTACAGATCAATTTGTAAATAATCGGTTACATCCACCTATGGCAATGTTATAGGTTAATTGTGTTATAATAACAAAAACTAAACTTCAACAGAAACTAATGATTACTTCATGCGCTTTATTTTCGTTTTATAGAAAGTGAATTAGTTTAATAAACCTTTCAATAAATCAGTTAATGATTTAAACATTGCAATTATAGAACTATAAGGGTAAATCGTAGTATACATGTGTCCCAGTTCCAGCAGATGCAATAGTAATATGTGTTGCAGTTAACTTTGGAATGCAAGAAAAAGCAAACAAAAAAGCTGTAAATGAAAGAAAGTTATTAAAATTATGATAATGGAAATAAAAGAGAGAAGGCTGAAGATATTAGGATATTGTAGAAGTAGATATTTAACATGTAATTTTGTATACTATAAAGGCGAACGCTAGCAACTTTTGTGGCTAGGTAGGTATTTTAGATGGTGAACATGATCGGCGGTGAGTTCCACCTATGGCGATTTTATAGGTCAACTGTGTTCTAGTGACAAAAAATAAACTTTCACAAACACTACTGATTACTTCATGGTTATGTACCATAAAGCAGAATGTCGCTAGGTATTTTAGATGGTAAAAGTAATCGGTGGCTTCCACCAATGGCAATTTAAATTACACACATAGCGGTACACGTGGAAGGGTTAAAATATAATTCGGTCAAACAGAAAAATACGAGGGCATAAAAGTACGCTGGCGGGTACCGAAATAAATCTGAAGAATTAGTATGTACAGGTGACGGCCTATCGGCCAACGAACGAAACAAAAAAAAATATACGATCGACGTATAGGCGGCCGCACGTGAAATATTCGCGAAGGCAATAACCGAACGCACCCTGGGTTTTTAGCCGGGCGTCCGGTCAAGTTCCTGGCGGGATGCGGAGCGTCGCCGGCCGAGCAGTAAATTTCCAACACCCCCCGAATCGTACCTACCTACTACGAACTCACTCCCGCGCGAACACATGGGTCCCCCACGTGAACCTCAATTAGACTATTTGCTTTACATTCATTACCGCGGCCGCCAGGATTTTACTAACTGCCGAATTTATTGCGAGCTTTGCCGGTCCGGAGAATTTATCTAAGTGAAAAAATATCGCCGATATATCGAAGAGCTTTATTAGGTGGCTTTAAATGGCAAAGGTATGCATGATTTAGTGGTCTTTATACGAGAGCCATACGTGCGCGCTACGATGATACAAGCAAGCTTGAGAAAAAAAATATCAATGATACGAAAACCAGAAGAGGTTTATGAGCAAGCATTTTTGCTTTTCTCTTTCGTTAAAGTATGACGCGCACTCAATATTCAATGCTTTAAATATGTCTAAATTAACTTTTTGGCCTAAATTTTAACAAATTTTGAGTTTAAAGTACCTAATTATTTGTTAGTTAAGTTCTAAACTACATCCATATGATATACCTATATTTTACGTCACATTAAAAACGTGTGTAACACTCAGTTGATATTAGCATACATATGTTTCACCATACCAAGGATCTTCAGTGCTACTGGTCAACCTAATGTATTGTACGGAGAAATTCGTATATATACTTAATAAGTGGAAGAATAATTGAATGAGAATTTAAGATAAAAATCTCATTATTAACGTGTAGATATTTACTAAATTGTCAATCTGAAACTACAATATGTGTCCTATAAAGAATAACAATAATTGTAGGACAATTTTAAGCCACTATACACTATATTTTAATCCGAAGCTCAAATAAAAATATAAATAACTGTAAAGGTATCTCCATTTATGATGTAAAGATTAGTTTTGAGAATTAAGAATAGGAATGGATGCACTGAGAAAACTGGATAATAAATATTATGACTGCAAACTTTATAATACTGGTAATAATCTATAGGCGAATACTGGTCTTTATCTAACTTAAAACATTAAATACTTGCTTTTTATTATAGTTCGAATACCTGATAACACCGGTTTTTCTCTATGTATGTATAAAAATCAATTTGCAATTACTAAGAGACGTAAGTAATAAATATCGTACCCTTCGGCTTAAATACTCCGAGTATAAGAAATATATAGTTACAACAATTCAAAAATAATTGTAACTTTATTTTACCTTTAAATATCTACAATAATAAAGCTAAAAGGTATATGGTCAGTAATTAAGAATGTAGACAGAATTCCAATTGTGGTCCACTTTAGAAGGAATTATTTGATCAACTTGACTTTTTTGGCAATGTGACTTTACATTAAAAATAAAACGGTAACATTTACAAGAAATTGAAATTGTTTGGCGATCCCGTAGGTGAGTATACTCCCGTACACGTCCAGACATCGAAAAAATGAGATGTTAGATATCTGCTTGTAGCACCTTGTTCCAATCAACTTGAACTTCGTTAACTATGCCAGAGTCTATGGAGGATGGTGCAGAGTGGACAGCACCTCCCAGAGGGAGGGAGGGGGAGGGAGCAGCCATCTGAGGATCCCTTAAATATTATTGTTAGCAATATTTTACATATACGTAGCACTAGGCAAGGGCTCCCAGACACTGCTGTCCACACCGGCGTCTTACCCTTCTACGGCCATCATGCATACCTAGACAGAATCGCGATTCAGAGCTGAAGACGACATTATGCCATTCTGTTCATTCAGACGTTGACGACAGTGGTCCGCAGTCATAGGAAGCACTAATCGTGGACGGTGTAAAAAAAATCCAAGGGCAAGAATGCGGTGATATAGTGTACGCATAGCAACAGGTCTATCTTGTTCTCCAAACCATTGGTCTGCGATTTGATGCGTAGTAGCAAAATGGTCTTGTAGAGCTGCTTGTCTGAAGCGCCTATCTTGACGCTCTGTTGTACGCCTCAGTTGACCAGTTGGTCTTCTTCGTGTTCTACTACCTTCTTCTGCACGCAACACACACACACATTACCGTCATTGTAATACAATTAACTCGGCGGCCAATTTCGCGATAGGACAAACCAACTTCTCGATAGGTAGCAATTCTACGGCTGTTCAAAAGTCACTAACACGGTGTTAATTTTGACGTCTTCGCACTCCAGGCATTTTTTTACGCTTAACACTCGTAGACAGAAGCAATAACCGTAATTTTTTATGATAAGTTCATATTACTCGGCAGTGTTTAGGAAAACGCTTACAGTCTCTAATTTGTACACACATTTCTATCTAAATGACAGAAAAGTTAATAAATTACTTTAAATCGGATACATATTCAATTTAAAATTTTAAGTAGTGGCCTTTAATCGATTATCAAAGTAAAAATTTATAATAAATTATACATTAATATAGGTTAGCTATTGCGTGGAATTTAACTAAAGCAGAAATACAAAATTTGCTGAAGCTTCTAGAATATTGCAACGTAAATTTGTGTACATGGGAACACAATCTTGCTCGATGAATTCGAAAAGAAAGCACATGGAGCATAACTTAGTAATTATTGTATTTTTTATGGCAAATTCGTGATACTATTCGGCAATATTTAAGAAAACGGATAGTCTCTACCTTGTACATGTATTGTTTCCTTGGTGACCAAAACGTTAATAAGTAACATTAAATCCGATACGATCTTTTTTTTCTGTTGCTTATTAGAATATGTCTAATATTATTACTTACATTTATTGCACAAATGATTGTCTTTCAATCCTTCCATTCCTATAATACATGTAGTAATCTTTTAGTATAAGAAAGAATTGAGAATTAGGTATGCGTTCATAACTCTTAATTACTGGGGCCGTACTTTGGGCAATAAGTTTTCAATTTAATATATATATTTCTGAGATAATTGTTGTTTATAAATTGATTTGCGCATGTGTAAATACAAACAATGAATTATTTAGCAGGTTGAGCGTCACACCAGTTTAAAAGAAAGTGTATATGTGCCGGAAAAGGTTTATAGCAGATGGCAGTCAAGCTGTCAAATCTCGGAATTTATATATTTCTCGGTCAAATGGTTTATTTTGGATGTCCTCTGGCAAAACGTATAATTATTCAGTATTCAATTCCGTAAGTGAGTTAAATCTGTGACAATACAGAGCTCTTAAACTTTAGCCTTGATTCTTTAAAAAAAATGTTTAAATAGTAGGTCAGTATTTAGCCATAACTTTAACTTTCCGCCATTATTTGGTTAGATTTATGTATGAAGTGAATATAAATGACAATAAATTTGAGTTATGTTAAACTGCGTTATCTAATCTAATTTTTTATGATAAATCGTTGGAGGCTGGCCGCGAGTTCTTATTATAGTTATGAAGAACGAGATAAGCGACTAATCTCACAATTTCTTTAAAAATTCTGCAATATTTACATACATTTTTATTATTGTTGCCTATGAGAGGGTGGGGACCTACTACACTACTAAACAATTGAGAAGTTGGTGAATGAAATTTAATGAATTCCGCACAACAAATAATACTTTATGTATATTATAATGTTCATGCTTTCTAAATTGCTTAATCTAATTTTAAGATCTGTATTCGATGAGTGCAAAACTTGGAAGTTATTATTTTTCTTATGAAATGAATGGTTAATTTTAGCGAATGAGGAAAAATTGTGAGAAACCCGAAGTTGAAGATTAATGGCAAACCGTATGCCCTATCAATTTAATATCAAAGAATCCTTCTTCCAACATACTTATTAAAATTGCAGTAAATAATTACAACGTTGTTGAATATTTATTATTTATTTAGGTATATTAATTTTATAATTTATTTTGTATCTCGTCTGCCCTGATGTTTAATCGCTTATTTATTACTTCATCCTGATTTTTATAGTAATCCGTGCATTATGTTATGTATGTTAATATTTATACATGATAATGTTATATTCATTTCTTGTGAGGGTTATATGTATTTTTGTACTTATTTTTAGATGAAGATTATCTCTTATGTATTGAGTAAAATTTAATTAATGACATAATTAAATGTAAGTAAAATAATAGCAGCCGTAAGAAAAATGATAATGCAAAAGTTCTCTTGGATGTCTTTACTACTTTTAACTTCACATCGAATTGGTTTGTTTATTATAGAATCATTTAGCAATACAGTGCAAATAATATAGTTTAGATATTTGAAGGTAAAGTGGGAAATTTGTCAGAAATTGATAAATGGTAAGAAATTAAGTTTTATGATATCTGATATTTATAGAAAGACATAAAATGTTATAGATACCTATACAACTTCAGAATGAATAAATTAAATTTGCAATATAATTTAAAGAGAATTAATGGATAGGAGTATGTAAAGAGTACAATTAATTTTAAACATTTGAAGAAATACGAAATGTTAAATAAAAATTACCTCTTTTAACTAGAAAACAACAAGAATTATAAATTCTTTAAATCATTAGAAATTATGATTTAAATTAATTCAAATACATTTTAATTATTTTACAAATACTACAGATGAAGTGCGTAGAATATTCGATGTTGTTTTCATTCTTTTAAATTTTTGTATATTCACTTTCTAGATAAGCAAAGAAAACAAAAGAAAAATACCTTAACGTCCTTTACTTCCGGTCGTTTACTTATTTATTCTCCACTCCTCCTTTAAAGTGAATATGTTCTCATTAGAAGCACCTCAAATATCATGAAGAACGAATTATAATAAACAACGAAGAAGCGATAGCACATCGTCTAGCATAAGCGAACCGCACACATGCACAAACATCATAGAACTGACTCATAAACATATACCACCGCTTCGTTTGATCGGCACACGCTATAGGAGCAACATTTAAATATAGGGAAATTGGCTATGCCACATTGTCCGTTCGTCCGATTGTATTCCGCGTACGTAAGTGTCTGTTCGGGAGAGCTTTTTCCCCCCCGAAGAAAATAGTTTTATCTCGCGTTCACGTTGTTTATCTTCGTCGGTGCGTTGCGTAACGCAGCAAAGGCCGAAAGATAAGGGCCTAATTAAAGGCCCCCAAATAATTGCTGCGGCCATGCCGTGTGGGTCGAGCTGACTAACATAGGTTGGACCTATCCTTGGGTTTACGCCGGCCATAACTCTGGTAAAAAATTGACCGGTCGCACAACCCCTGATCGTTCTAGAATCTCTCTTCTGTGTTTTACTAGGAACGGTTGGAAAGGAATGTTACTTAAACAAGTTCTAATTATTACGGAATTCAACTTTTTGACTTCCTCAGAATCCCGGTACTAGTACTAAAATACTCATGCATTTGCCTTTAGGACTTTATATAAAGTATTATAATTTATTTTGACACTTTACTCTAACTCAAAAGGAAAGAATAAATGCAGCTAGGTGCAAACAATTAATATTCCTACTCTTTTTTTTCTGTCTGCGTAATAATTTATCCTACATCTACTTTATACTTCCAAGATTTATATATACGCTAAAATATTTGCCAAGTCGTCTGGAGTGCAGATGGGCAATGTTTTTTCCAAGTCATAACTTTTATTTTTAAAAAATTGAAACTTCGATCTATGGTTTGGACCCCGTTTAAATTAAGTGCACAAAGAGCATCTGCATGACTTTCTTAGCTTTTATAATTTATATGTACCTATGCATATACTTCACGCTGTTTCTGGTCAAAATAAATACAGATGCCAAAATAAATATAAATACTAGGCCATTAGAAAACAGTGGCGGTCGGTGCTTTTGAAAGTGAAAGGCATTTAACCAAAGACAAGGAAAGTAAGATATGAGCACTTAAAATCGGAAATTTCTTAAAGCAGCGAAATACGTATTTTTCCTTTCACATTGCAGTTGGAGATTTAAGGATAGAATAAAATAGTAACAGCGGATGCATTCCTAATGCCTGTAGAAATTAGTCATTTATAAGTGCAGATATTCAATATGACTCAAGCAAAAACAAAGGTAAATAATTTAAGAATTTATAATTCGTTCACGTTCGATTATAAAGCACGCCGTATGTAAGCTTATGAGGATATAGGAAGTGTTACCCTTACTGCAAATTCATATCAGCTATCTACATAACGTATTAGATGTTTTTTTTAAAACACACACAGGCGCATTCTGAAGGTTAGAAACCATTTGGGCAACCTAATTTGCAATTAAAATTAGCTGTTAAAGGAAAGAATTCTGCTGCAATAGTCGTCAAGCAGTGCTCCTTACTTACACATATGTATATACATTTGATGTGATCTAGATCAATCTCAGTCCATCAATAGCGACATCTAAAGCTGTGATTTATATTTATTCCATATATTAATAGTGCGGTGAGTAATATATCTATAATCTATTTTTTATTCCATAAACGCAAACACTTAGGATTTCATCTGTATAAGCTAAAAACAGTGACATAAAAACCTACACAATAGATATATTAGATTTACAAAACCAACTCAAAATGGTCCTCAACGCAATAAACAGAGCTCACAGCAAGGGATCCTTTATTTGTTTATTGCTAAGTTATTATGCGTCAGCTATAATTTGCGGGAAAAACATCATAACATTAGCAGGTGTTATAACTTGATGCGTTTTGGAATCCAGCTATAGTATGCTGATTCCTCAATCGTGTTTTAAGATAGGCCTCAGCACAAATGCTGGCAGTATGTGTGTATTCTGGTCTAAATTATGTTATATGGTGCAATTTTACTACATTAAGCCCAAATTTTCGTGTGTTCCAAACAGAATTTTGCAGCCCATAATAGATGCATATTTTTACTGCAAATAAGCTGACAAGGTTTAGTTTGAATCTACTTAAGGATACTATTAATTTCTTATTATTATTTATAATTTTATGGAACCTTCTATATCAAATTTAAAATGAAATCTTGACGTCATGTGCAAAGAATACTGGTTGGAGTGTTAGCAGGTGCCGAAGGTTTTGAATAAATTTCATATATGCACTTTGCGAAGTTAATTAAAACTCTTTGAAGACGAGGAAGCAAAGTGAGGTTAAACTAGTGCAAGAGGATAATATCTTGAGGTCAATGAGTATATATAGAGAAAGAAAACATCCAGAATACACTAGTATCACAACCGGAATTGTTATATTAATATTTTCTTGGTTTCTTAATCTTTAATAATTTGATGAAGCCCGAGGGATTTGTAATATACACACTAAGAATTTTTTTGCAGTATTTAACACTAGAAGTACACTAGCATTTGTACAGGGAGGTCCACCCTAAATAGTGTAAAAAATCTACCCGAACCTAGTGTAAACAGTAGTGTAAAAAGTACCCTTCACAACTGCTCAAGTCTATACACTTCTAGGGTATCATTATTAATTTAGTGTGACTTTTCTTACACTGAGAACGATTTCTTTATCGTTGATAAATATGAATTAATCTTAAATTATTCTTTTAAATAGTATAGAAAAAAAATATTTGTTATGTTTGAAAAATTAATTGAAACAAATAGTAATTTAGGTAAGAGATTTCTTTCTTATGAAAAACAAAATCGATATCAATTGCACATTGCCGGCTGATTCGCAAAAATAAAGGGTACGTATGCAATGGGAAACTGTTTTGATAACAGTTTCTAACAAATATTTATCTGGCAAGTAATAAATATTGATTGTTATGTCTGCCATCATGTAGAAAACTTATAACTACATATGGAAAGCTAGTCTAGTGAAATAACAGAACCGCCATCTTTACGACAATTTCCGTACTCGTAGAATATCTTTAACGTGTTTGCTACCACAAACCAGAGAACTAATCATCTTATAACATAAATGAAATATTGTTCGTACTAGTAAAAGTAATTCAAAATAAAATGTTACTAACTTTAAATGTAACAGGATATTGATAATATAATTTTTAGTTTACTGCTTTTTGTCCGTTACCATTCTAACCTTCCCTCCCCCAATCCCGCTATGAAATTGGGCTATACTCAGCTGTAGTTTATGCTTATAGCAAAACATAAAATACCAGTTTACCCGTTTTAGTGTACTTTTTCAACACGTGTTCTGGTATTTACCAATTTCTAGTGTTTAGGGTAGTGTAGATTTAGCACTACAAAGTGTACATTTTTCTACACTAAAATTTTACCCAATACATTAGCCAATATTACAGGCCAGAATTTCTTACTTTGTAGTATGACAGGCAGAAACATATTCGCTATATATGCTTCATATCCAATTCATGTATTTTTTAACACCTTTATGTGTTTCGAAGAATAAACGGCATTATATAAAAGGTATAAAGCTTCGAAACTCTCACCGGATGACGACTATATGGTGACCGAAACATATCGTGGTAAAGATGTTTAAAGTAAATACGTAGATTGAAAATGAATCATATATACCTAATTTGCTTTTACCTTCATCGTTTAGTAATAATAAATAAAATTAAAATGTATGTATCGTTTCGTGTTTTAATAAAACTTATTCAAATATTGTATGTAAAATTGTAAAAATACATTTTTTTCAATTTATTTGACTGTTAAGCTTTTGTTCATTAAAATTCAAAATTTAATATTTTTTTAATCAATTATAAAAATTTAATGTAGTCAACCCAATATTTTTTTTTAATAAGAACCTTCTAAAAATATATTGTCGTTTCATTTATTTATAGAATTAGCACGCAATTTACAAAGCATTCTTGTATAAAACAAAAAGTTGAGATTTTCAAATTAAAATATAAAATGTTGATTTAGTTAATTAATAACTAATTGTTTTTTGTGAAATATATTTTCACAGTATTATATACAACATACTCGAAATAAGGTTTACTAAAAATCTTATTTATTATTAGAATTATTAAGGAAGACCAAATTATCAAGAAAATATTAATGTGTTAATGACTATGGTCAAGATGAGAATTCTAAGGTGGATAAACATTATAAAGGTTCTTTGACAAGAACTAAACAATATAAATAAATAATAAAAAAAAATGTTTGCGAAATTTTTGTAAAATATGCCTATCTTTTATAAAAGTTAACCCATTACAAGTTTTATGTGAAAGTTTTTCTGCCAAATACCTTTTATGAAAGCTACTTATATGCATATACATATTTCAATAACCCTCAAAACTATACTGCTCAAGATTTTGGATTTAGTTGCAAAACTCTCTTTAACCTACCAGACATTTGAACGTTAAGATATTCAATTAAAACCTTAGATTCATTTTCATTTCATATGTTATTTCACATTTTTTAAGCTCAATATTTGACATTGCGATGGCTTAGGTCCTATCAAGCTCCATTAGCACCAACGTGTGCATCATATTCTGACAATTTCTACAATAGTAAGACATTATATAGATAAGTATGCAAGTGCAAATCATGCCAATATAGTAAATGTCAAATGTCGGATGCTCCTTCATTCAGTCATTGTATATTTTTACTATAACCCAGCAATATGCATCAGAAGAAAGCAATAGCTTTTGGGAGTAGTGTGAGAGAAAAAAAATATTTTATTGGGCCATTGTTTGGCTATTTGAATATAGCCTTGTAGTTCATAATAGAATGAATTCCACTTTAAAAATTTTAACATTTTAAAGTTCTTTCGGAATATGCAAAGTTCAAGCCAGCGCTGACTAATCCTTTAATTTAATTCCATACACTCGATTTTTTTTTGTTGCGTTTTCCCACGTTACACTTTCCCGCTATTTTATATTTTTCATTAACTCTTATACACGCGAAATTATTTCAGTATTCGTCATGAATATGTATTTTTTAACATTTTAGCGTGTACATTTAATTATGTGGGTTTAAGAAAGGTGTGTGCTGCGCATGTAGTTGTACCTAAATTTTCATCTAGTAGAATTAATTAGTATTACGATAAAAAAAAGAGGAGAAGCTAACATGGAAAATCCATTAGATATAAATCCAATAATAATCACTGAATTTGCATTCGAACACGGTATAAAACCGTATACTTCGACGCCCGAGACGAAGATGACGAAAGATCAGTGAGTCCCGTTCCGAAGTTAAAAAAGGAGACTAATAAATTTCAAAGGCACAACAAAGGTTCGGTAACAATCTCTCCTGTCTGGCACAGGAGACGTTCGGTAAACAACGGTTCGAACACTAACTTTAGATTGTACGTTTCCTGTTAGTCTGCGATTATATTTTTAACAGAAAATCAGCAGAGGAGGAACGATTACTTTGCATTTTTGTTGGCTTTATTATGTTTACCGTTAGTTTCACAGCATGGTATATCTCCTATCCGCTTTTTTATGTCCTTTTTAGGGATACACCGGTACATTAAAATATGTAGGTATAATGATTTTTAGGGTACGAATGACCTAGAAAAAGAAATAAAATTAGTTACAGTTTATGCATAACGACCACAACTATTGTCGTAGATTTTTAATATTGTAGGTACTTTTTTTTGGTTCATGAAGTAACGAGAATGTATTTTTCAATAGATTTCTTTTTAAACCTATTTATTTAATTTAATTATTAACACAATGACTATTGCAAGGTTATATACAAAAATAAATATCTATTTAAGTTAACTAATTCCAATTCACTAAATTTATTACGAAAATAAAAAAATAGAAGTTACTTAAGCTGTTAATACTAAATAACATATTATTTAATGTGTTGTGCTGATATATTTATGGTTAGCATTAATATAAAGATATACACAATAACATAAGCAGGTATGTTATGTCAACTAAAAAATAGCAAATAATCGTGCGCGGATTAATTAGTAAGCAAAAGAAGCTAAAGAATTGGAAGCCAAAATTTGACGGAAGCAACAAACTGGAATACTCGCGCGTGGGCTTCTAAGGCTTTAGTTACTTCTTACAAAAAAAAAAAAATGTTGTTCTGGGGATATCCGAAGGTGACAGTGAAGAAACAGTAAACAGCTGAAAATACATGAACAATTGGACCATATTAAAACAGCTATAATGGTTAAGGACTAAAACATTAACTCCTATTTTTTTAAGTATATATAGTAATAGGATTGTTGGATCCTAATTGCTTTAAATGGCAATTTAGCAGATGGAACTTATTAATGTGGGATGAAGACCAAATACCACTTGCTACATAATTTTAGAAAGACAGAGTTACATTTCAATATCCAAATGAAATACAATCGTTATTGGATTTTAGATTTTCTCCAAAATAAAGAAATGTTCCCAAATCTGAATGCGCTGTATTATTTCTTGTGAAACTATAAAGAATTAAAGGTCTATAAAGAAGCAAGGCAGAAGAATATGTTCGATGCTCCCAGTATTTTTTCTAATGAAATTTAAGAATATTACTATTTTAAATTTTTTAACTACCACTGTGATATTTAAGCTAGTGCATGTAATGTGTATCTGCAGTTTAAAAATACAGTTCTATGTAAAACACAATTTAATGAATGAACCTTAGTTACGCTTTCGTTAATCTAAATTCGGTGGTCGTATTTTTAGGATCATTATGGCATAATTTGTTAGCTAAACACTTGAATCTTAATAGTTTATAAATCATTATTACAGCACTTAAATCGGCCATATAACCGCTATATGATGTAAAATATAACGTGATGGGTAAGTGGTTTTGCAGTTTTTTTGATTTGAAGTTAGTACTGACATAGAAACAATTTCGTGATATATTCATTTATTTTGCTGGTTATCCCGATTAGAATTTCGCGTTATTTCAAAGAAATATATTTAGAGATTTACTTTTTGCTTTAAAGGTTTGCCCTCGGGCTGTAGGTAAACATACTTGGGTGTTTTTTGAATAAAGGGGGCAGTACAAAAAAATATTTCGATTTTTAGCTCTACTGTAATCTTATGTAACAAAATACAAAAGCTATTTCTTTGCTTTTATAAATAAGGCCTGTTTCAGACGAGGCGGTTTAGTTGATTCAGCTAAGTTGCCTGGTTTACTCTCAACTAGTTGATTATCATATTGAAGACCTATTGAAGCCGCCGAAGTGGACAAGTTGACTCCGTGTGAAAAGGTTCCTATCAGTATGCTCCTTGACAACCGTCCGTTCAACTAGTGAAATCAACTAATCGCCTCGTCTGAAAGAGGCCTAAATTTACATATTATAATGCCGTAGAATATTAGAACACTTGCACAGGATGCCACACATTTCATTCTTTAACACAAATTTATAAAAGTGATTTATTCGTAGGTTTATGGCTATACTGTAATCGTCAAACTTAACTATAGTATAGGAAAGCAGAGAGGAGGAACGAGCGCGCCGTTTTAAAATAGAAACAGACATATAGCCGTGTCTCCCATCACATGCCTAACGCCCAATATCGTTTCAACATCGGCATTGGCGCGTATTTCAAGGTCATTTTATGCATAGCATAAAATCCTTAAAATTGGAATTTGTCGACTACGGTATATTAGTAAAGGACAATTTCCTGTAGGATTATCTTGTAAATATTTATCGAATATATAGGCCCCGCACTACTCGTTATATCGATGGTAAAGCAAGTACTTTCTATACTCATTAGATACTCAAAATAAATATTCGCTACATTCATTGGATATTCTAATATTTCTACTCTATTCGTTAAAATAATCATAGCTATGAGTATAAACTAATATACACATACTACTAGTATAAAAGTAACGAATATTCTGCGAAAGTAGGGGATATTTTGAGAATAGTAGCAAATATTATGAATGCAAAATTAAACATAATATTCGCTATTCTGGATCCGCTACATCCAGGAAAGTATTTTTTAATACTCAAGGGGAAGTATTAAAAAATATTCATGAGTCCCAACACTAGCAGATATCTCTTTCATGGATGTATAGTTTCACAACGGAATTTTGTTGATGATACACCCATGTACCGGATCCCAGATGCACTTGGGATCATCATAGGAGGAAATGTTAAAATAATGAAAAAGCAGCCATAGTTAAGCAGATTTTTACACAAGCTATATTTTATTTTCGTTTGTAGGATTTTATTACATAGAAAATTGTCATTAAAATTATTCCCTTAGTATCTTTAAAATCTTTAAAATTAATTTTAAGAAGTTGTACAAAATACAAATTGCAGTCATACAGACATAGAGGTTGCAATAAAGTTGTATTTAGTTCTTTATCAATGCTGAGATTGCTTAAGTACTTAATGGCACTAAGAATTTTGTGGCAAGCCAACCAATTGTCGAAATAACTACACTAATAGGAAGGGTTTTGTTCATTCAAATGATTATTAAGAAAAAAAAAACTTTGTATGGTTTAAGGAACTATTTCCATCAGCGCGTGCCACCAAAGCACAGGACTTATTTTTTCATTGACTAGTGATGTAGAAAAGTTTAATATTAATGATTTAATATAATATAATATGAAATTTAAAAAATGAATGAATAAAAACGTAGTAGAAGTATAAAGTACAGGAAAATTGAATTAGTTCTTTTATAACGAGCGAAAGTACTTAAGATCTAATTGCTGTCCAATTTTAATAGCCAGTCGGCTTCTTAAAAAATTAACACCGAGAATCATGTAGTAAAATAAAAATCTTTGTTACATGGTGGTGGCAATAAAAAGTTCTTAACCTGTAAAGTGAGTATTCTAAACTAATTTATACACTCTTGATTGTGACGCTTCAAATAAAATTTGGATTGATCAAGTAATTATGTAGACACATAGAGTATATATAAATAAAAGGAGTACCTTGTTTATGAGATAGCATTATTGGTAGGTTTTTAATTTTATTCTCTTGGAGCAATAAATATAATTATATTTATTACCACTTTATCATCAAGCTATCATCAAAAGCGTGACTAAAGTTGCTAAAGAAGTTATTTGACATGACGTATTACATTAAAAGTGACAATACACCGAAGGATGTATGCGAGGAATATGTGTATATAAATAAGATTAGTCATCAAATCGAGAAAGAAATATCGAGATGGTAGATTAGATTTAACGTCACATAAATCAAAAACCAAAACAATGTATTTTTAAATGACTGAATTTATAAGAGCTCCGCATAAAATGTAAACTAATGTTCGCTTTCTAAATTTACCTACCAAGCGGAATGGTAACATAGGAGAAATCCGAGCTTCCGAAAAATAAACCATTCCGAAAGACGAGACAGATTTACCCGACGCATATACGTAAACATAGTTGGCTTGACAAATTTTTAATGATTATGTCACTTTATACAGGTGTTCTAAGCAAGTCGGGTCGTAAAGAAATCAGTGCAACATCTAGATCTCGTAAAGACCGCGGTGTTGAAGTAATACCGTATTTACCCCTCGTAAAATCAACCAGAAGTGTGTAATACACCGAACGTCACATAAACTTAACCTTACGACTGAGTTAAGGCAACAACCGCTCGGCAGCACGTTTCAATTGCCGGGCGTGCGTCAGACAAGGACGCCCATACTCATAAGCGTCAAATCGCGGTGTCATAAAGTTGAGGCCGAAAAGGCTTTGGAAAAAGGAAGCTGGAGACGCGAAAGGCGAACTAGAGGGACCGATCTGCCGACCGCCGTGTAAATGTCGTTTAGGTGTCTCCCCGGCGTGATAAGAAACTCCTTCTCTAATTATCGCCGTAAGAGGCGAACCGCGCTGGAAGACGAGAAGGAGAAGATCGTCGAGAGAAAGAGTTTCACGGTTAGTATTGCCGGAACGCAATTGTCCCCGCAGAAGTAGAGGGAATTGGCTGGTAATAGAGTGTTTACCAGTGCTCGGTGGGTCGTAATTTCAACTCATTTGTGTAGACACGGCCGCGTTATTATTACGGTTATGGTTATTGGCCACCTGTTCGGCTACTGATGGACATTTATTATTGAAAGCGAGCACAAGGCGACGATATCCGGTTCCTCTGACTACGTTTATAACTAGATGTGAGAAACCTCTCATTATTTAATTGATTATATAAATTACTCTCATCAATAAAAAGAAATGGCATTTATGGGCTTCCAATTACATATCAATTATAACTGAAATATTTTCTAGACATTACTAACAAAATATGTAATCGATTGAGCATGTTTATGTTTAGCATTTCGGAAGAAAGAAAAAAAAACGAACTGTATAATAGCCAAAAACAATTTTAAATAGTTTACAGCAGTTCATAAAGACTTTCTAATTAAGAATTATTTTTTATAGTAGGCGAGGTTTTTCCGTTCAAGTAATACATAAATATGATTTGGAATATGAGTTGGTGTTTGCAATGTTTCCTTGGTCTATTGGATTATTTAAATCCGACGTTTCGGCAGTGTTTCAACTGCTGTCATCAGGGTAGCCCTCATAAGAACTGTAGTTTGCTAATTCAATAGCTGACAATTGAAAAGTATTCACTCTTGGATATAAATTGTGTATGCGTTTGTTCTGAATTGTACACTGCACACATTACTGTAGAGTGCGATCGAACACTAGCTTCTCCGAGATTTTACAATTTTAATATATAGCTGCATTGTATAAATATAAGGTAAAGTCAGGTAAGTGTGTAACCGGGGCAAGTGTGTAGTTTGGCTATATTTATTTTTAAAATTGAAATACGGACGTCCTCTTGTTATAATACTAATGTACTAAACTTCATACTAGTTTTACAAACAAAAGTTCGCATCTCCTTACGTGTAATAACTTGAATATCTTGTGAATATATCATACCTTATTAAACAGGCATCAGTTTAGTATTACACTCTTGGCCAAACTAAAGGATAATGCTATTAATATATAAAATGCGGAACGATTACACACTTGCCCGCATTTTGCTGGGTAAGTGTGTAGTATTGACAGTGTTTAAAATTTCTTTTTTTCTAGTAAACCGTTGATAATATAAAGTGTATCTATTGAGATTTCAACTCAGCATATATTACGTACTTCTGTGTGTAAAATTTCAAAAATGTCTTATTATGTGAATAGTGTTACATTTTCTTCGCACTATGCAATTTTTACTACACACTTACCTGACTTTACCTTACAGCGATTACTGCGGGAATTTTATACACGACGCAAAACATTTTCTGTCAAGTTAAAAATTTGACGAAGATCCAAATGAAGGACCGCAACGTAATTAAGGGAAACCACAATAAGGCATGGCATAATATAATTTAAAAACTAGGGCAAACATATATTTGCCACTTATTCTTTAAAGGTTATTAATGCTTTGTTGGGCCCTAAAAGCCCCTAGAGAGCGACCACGACAAAATCTTGACATCAATCAATGCACAATTTTGCGCAAAGAAGAACATTATCCATATATGTCTGAAGTTATCTCAGAGATTTTATGGCGTAATCCTCATTTCGCAACAAATGGTTTTTTTTTTTGGTTTTCGTGAAGACACTAACTTTAAATAACTTATTAAGTGGAAAAGTACGAAAACACAATTTAAATAACTTTGTTTTGTCAATATCGTTATGGTTGTCAGCCCAAAAGTTCAGACTCAACAATGAGAAAAATCAAATCCCCAATTTACAATTATTGCAGGAGCAAATTTTAGCCGATTCGTCGATAGCACCTTTCCGTTAGCTTTCGTTTTCACTTTGATGACTTTCATTAAAAGTAATGATTTAAGTCGTCTTCCAATCGTCTTGAAATTGTTTGAGTTTTTTTTCAGAAGTTTTCTCAATAATTTTATATCTTTCAAAAAGGTTATTCGGAAGAGTAAACGCCTGGGTTATCTGATCAGATTAACTTTTAGAATACGGTGACTTTTATGTTCTTTTTCTCAAAAGATCATTTTTGTTGTATTTTATTTTAAAGAATGAATTGAAGTGTGTCCTGCAAGGGGTTTTGCAAATTTGAACCTAACCATGTTTTATGACAAAATAAAAATGGGAAAGAAAATCTGCACATTTCCATAAAGGTATTTTTACTGGCTATAGGTATTTTTTTTTCGGATAGAATGTCCCTGGAGAATGCCTATTCACTATCGTTTGAATTGAATTGTTAAAAATGATCCAAAAGGCAAAGCAAATGAACATTAAAGTGAGTGGACGTTTCCTTGGAATTTTCTGTTTTTTTAAGCATAAATTAACCACGTTGCTTACGATTTTCTAATTCTTATTTTAGTTGCTTGTTGCGATTGATTCCATATTTTCAAAAATTAATTTAAGATACCCGCTGTTGAAAAAATACCGGACTTTAAGCACTCAATCAGGGAAGAATGTAAATGAATCAAAGGTTTATTAGAAATGAAATTCAAAAATTAAAATAAATTCCTAAGCATATTTTACAATTCTTAGTTTCTGGCTTAAGAGCACATACCAAAAATTAGATTAAAAAACGTTTTAAAACCTAATAGTGAATTGTACGTTATTTGTTATGATAAATGTACTATCTTTATCTTTATTATTTTCAATATCTAAGAATACATTTACACATTACTTATTGTTAGTAAAACCAAACCGTGCCGAAAGAGTTTAAGCAGTTTTCATCAGTTTTTGGAGAGTTGCCAACTAACTTTTATCTTTCATAGTATCAAATGCAATTCATAAGTAGTTAACGCGTAAGTTTATTTATTACTTTCTCGCCTATGGAATTAATAATGCTAATAATTTTAAATTACCTTTAGTTGATTTCAAAGTTACCTTCAGAGTACTGATTTTTGTAAAAATCGGCGAGGAAGGTCTTTTATTCTTAGCTGGGACGTAAACTCTTTTTAATTACCACTACAAAATTGGTCATGATGGGGAACAACAGAATTGATCCTGCAGACTAATATACTAAATACATGTTTAGAACATATCTTGAAAAGAAAGGCAAACAAACTAATAAAATTGAAATGGGTGTATTATTACTATTTTTTTAAAACGTTTTTTGGTATTGTCTGGCTCAGCTCTCTTAATTTATGAAATGTATGGATAAAATGGATGAATTAAAATTTAATAACTAGTTTCGGCTCACATTAACCATCTTCAGATCAACATCTATCAGGTTAATTGTCGTTATGAATTGTGACGTTGATTTGAAGATAGTTAACGTGAGCAGAAACTAGTTAAATTTTAATATATTTTTAAACGAAAGAACGAGTTTTAATTGCTAATTAACTTCGTTATGAACAGCTTGCAATTTTATCCACAAAAGTGAGTTTGACGATGAAATAGTTTGAATACTTTTAGTTATGGTATAAGCCGTATAAAATTCGATAATTTTATATCTAAAGTCTCTCGCATGCGACCAAAAATATTGAAAGTAGAATAAATCTAATTTCAAAGATAATATTAACAAATTAGTTTAAATCGATGGTTCTCCCATTGCTGGAAGATATTTTAGTGGGTGCAGGAATAAAATGGGTAAACGATTTTAATTTTACTATGTGCTTACAAATATCATTAAACGTCATTTTTTATGGAAGCTTTAGTTTGGAAACCATTGAAAAGTTTGACGTAACAACCTTTCTTTTAAAATTATTATTGGAATACAATTAAAACTAGTAAGGACAGAAAACAGGTTGTGGAAAGAGATCCAGTGTGACCTTTAAGTCTTAGTTACATCAATGTGTGAACATAGAATAAGGTTTTGGTGTCTTAAGGGAATGTTGGTCTTGTTGATATATTAAACATCCCTGCAACGAACTCAATGAAATCTTCCTACCAATTCGACAGATCTTATTAAGGCTTTAAAGATGGTTTCTAATTAATGCACTTAAATTGGAAAGGTTTTATGAAATTTTGCCAATTTTTTCTTAAAGTTTGGAACTTTGATCTTTGTTCCATAACCATAATATTCTAAAATTTAGTAATATTTTGTTTTGTTCAAGCATGATTAGCATGAAGATCAAAAAAAAAAAAATAGCGGTAACAAACTCGACATCACATTTAATGTAAAATTATTCATAATCATTTTGGTAGTGAGAAAAGAAGATACCGCCACAAACACTAAAGGCGCCGATAGAACGATTCGCTCCTTTATAATATGAATTTGTTCTCTGGTGGGAATTAACCATTGTTAAAATTGATAATTGTGGATATTATGTGAATATCAATAGTGTCAATTTTGATGTTCTCAGTGGAATGTTTATCAGTGATTCACACCATCAATGTTTGTATTTTAGCAATATGCTCACTTTTACTGTATATACCCTTTAGGGAATAAGCTATATAAACTTATTAAATTAAAAATTAATACAAATCACATAATAAGTCTTATAGGTTAGGTCATGGGACATTAAGCTATTTATTTGAAGAAAACGCATCTTTATGTGAATTACAAAAGTGGTATTTTGATCGAGATTAGATTCATTAAATAAAATTATAAAAAGAATGAAAAATAAGAAATTGTATAATGGTTATAATTAATTGCGCGGGAGCTCAAATTTACTTTTAAGCAATGACATTTCAGCCATTAAAAGGTAAATCAAAAGTTTTTGCATTTAAAATAATTAATACTTGTTGAATATCTAAACTATTATAAAAATAGGTTAATGGTAAAATCCCATGCCACAGTAAATCAGTTTAAATAGACATTTTTAAACAGTAGAGTTCCGGGGTATTTTTGATTTTTATTATTTTGCAACTTAGAGGAAAATTATCTACTTAAACCTTGTCGGTGGATAATAAACTAATTCGCAGAACTGGTTCTCCCTTGAAACGTAGATTATTGGCAATAAGACGAGTTGGATTTAAACACAGGTCTTGTCGAATAATTTCAGGTCGTTTATATCAAAGAAAATGAAGCCATTCGGCCAAGTCAGCTGGACTGTAACATTGGCAGTTCACGATGAGAACGCTACCCGGCAAAATTTATGGCCTATATTATAATTATAGGGAAAACAGCATTCAACGGCTAGGCCATAAAGTATATGCAACGTGCGCCTTGTTTATTTTGTATTTCGCGTAGGTACCGGCCGACGGCTCTTAGTTTACGACTTTCACAACTGACGGTTTAATAAAAGCGCTTCGGATGTAACAGCGAAATGAGCGCGAAACGGAGAATGAAAAAAAGAACACAAACTCGCGTCTGATTTTACGCGCGACTGTCAACTAAATAGAGGAAGTAATAATCAGACACTGACCTTTGATATCCGATGTGAATTCCGGGGGGACCTATAGGGATCCGGAAGAAGTCCGGAAACGGCAAGCCATCGGTCACTTCGGAAGAGGATAGCAGTGTCGTATTTAGCAGTGGCAACGTAACATTTGAGAACTTCACGTGCGGATACGGTTGTATTATTTGTATAATGTACTGTACGTGTATTGATTTTATTAAATTAGATAATTCATGCGGTAGCTGGTATACAGAGGCTCGAAGATGTGGACGTAGCACGAGAACGATAGCCCCGTCACTCTGACAGGTCAGACAGTGCGTCTATAGAGATCTTGAATGTATGTTGTGTTGAGGTAAACTCTTGCAGAAGACATGTGATATCATTGATATCGCGGGACAAACTTCTCTGATTGCTAAACGTGAGTTAAGTGTTAGAGAATGCTTTACGGCCTGGTCGGCGAGCGCTCCGCCCGATAGTCGGCCGGTGACGCGAGGGGAGACCCTGAGCACAACTTTATGGGCGGACCAACGTGCAGTGGTCCTGCTCTTGAACGTTCCGGTGAAGGCGTCCACGACGAGGACGGAAAATAAAGGGGACGCAAGATAATGGTTGACGCTCCCCGCTAAATGCTTTATGTACGTCTCTCTCGTTCGCACCGCGATTTATGAGTTCACTTTCTCGCTCGGACACGCGTCTCCGAAATGCCAGTGACGTAATATCGGGTCACGTGAACGCGGTCGACACCCAATCCTAATTTTAGGCGCCAACTTGAATCGCCTCTTTTCCATACACCATGCACACATACGCCTGATCCGCATACACTCTCACACACACACGACAAAAACTTGTACACACATACGGTTTACTACCACTACTATCATGATGCCGCTGCTGCAACACAACACGTATGGGCGAGCTAAGAGAAACGACTTCTCGTGTTTTACAACTTTATTAAGCGCACATAATTGATATACACGTGACTCCTGATCGTATTTAATCCGGACGCGTGTTTGCGAAGGGATTTGCGAAATTAAAGCAAATTGATATTAAACAATTTAAATTAATTAAAATTCCTTACTCATTCATTTACGAAGCTAATACTGAAACGTATGAAATCTAAAGTAACCAAAAGAATGTATCATTAATAATCTTCATAGTTAGAAAAAAAGACCTGTCATACCATAACAAAATAAAAACGAAAAACCAACTAGATTAGGAGAGAATGGCGTCGAAGGCGACTTAATAAAAACATACATTTATATAATACAGCAAATAACTTTGTAAGCCAACCACTAATTGCAGAATTTACCCCAATCGTACACATATGTACACAAATGATGTTTTTAATGACAGCATAAATGGAGATGTGTAGGAAAAGATGAACAAAAATTGCTGCAGAGATTGCCGCTAATGTAACAAAAGTGGAAGAACAGTGTTAAGAAAATTTGTTAAAGTGTAATTAGAAAGAAAATAAATACCCAATTAATTTTAAAATAACTTTTAACAACTATTTGGGAATTTTTTGTTTGGCCAATGATGTAATGTAATATATACTTTTTTTGTGGAAACTATGCATACAAAACGTTTCGACAATTTATTGTCTTTACAATTATTGAATACATTCTAATATTTAGCCATGTAGCAACTATGAAATTATTTGTGTTATAAATAGTTTTTTTCTATTTTGCGTTCATAAAAACGCAATTGTAATACGCTTTTGCGTATCGAAAAGTGCTTCATTGTGATACGCCTTTTTTAATTTCTATAGGTTGTGTATTGAATACATTATGACAGAAAGCAAAATTGACGTTTAATGCATGTAAATTGTAAATACTTTAATAAAAAATTCTATACAAATTTAGTTTACATTGTTATTGTTATGAAACGTGGAATTACTGTATACATTTACACTGACGGAACAAGTATCTTGAGCATGTATTGTTATGCCAGGCAAATTCTTCGTAACAAAGTTTTACTGAGTTATGTTATTTGCTTTAATGGTAGACTCTTGTGATTGAGAATCATTTGATGATATAACTCTAGAATGACCAGATGTACTTGGCCCTGATAAGTTGTGCGCTACAGCTACTTTACTTTTCATAGATGTTTCGATGTAACCCTCAGCTACCGCAGATGACTTCCATCCACCATGACGTTTTATAGTCAGCAAATCACTGCCTGCGTCTGCTAAGTGTGTAGCACTAGAACGTCTGAAGCAATGTCCAGTATAAAGCTCTGAATGAGCAATTTTAGAAAATCAGCTATTATTTAGGCATTTTGCCAATCGTATTAATTCAATCGGCACGATATACAATAACCATTGCGATATGTAAGAAGAATCTTGAATGATTAATATTTTTTGGTCGCAGAGCGACATATTTTTTAATTAAAGTAATCCATCTTTCATCCGTAATTGCAAAAATCTTGCGATATTATTTTTGTTTTGAGTACTGTCGCCAAATAATATCACTCTTAAATTCTAAATCATGTATGGACATATTTGTTAATTCATCTCGTCTACAGGCACCTGTGTAACCCATTATTAAAACGATCTAAAATTAAATCCATTACATAAAAATTACATTTTGCAAATAATATCGTACCTTTATTGCTAAATACAATGCGTCAGAACCTTCTTCTATAAATTTATTAATATCTTCAATGCATAAAATTTTAGATTTCTTAGCCTCGTATCCCTCAGAGAATCGTTTTAAATAGGCTTGTAATTTAATATATTTGATATGTCTGTATTTTTATAAATGGAAAAGCAAGAACGAAGCATGGAATACATAGACCATAAGGTAGAAGATTTCTTATTTTTACCTTGTAATTCAAAATATGCCAAAAAATGTTTTCAGATATTGTGTTGACATTATTCTGTACAGCCCATAGTTCAAATTGATGGTAGCATTTTTCATATACTGCTTTTGATTTTTTCGGTAATAAATTTATGACGGCGTTATCCGCAATTTCACGCAGTTGTGGTGGCGTACAAGATAAATTTGTCTCAGTATCACTCATTTTTACAGTTTACAGAGACTATATTATGAAATATATTGTTTAAACAATTTAAATAGCCGAATTTGAATTTTGAATTCGTCAAATGTCAATCGTATGTCAATGTGACCAACTTCATATAAAATAAAACTCAACATTTTAATGAGATTTTTATAAGTATTTATTATCAATTTATAATGCAAAATAGAAAAAATAGTATAAAGGACTCGTTCATAAGGCTTTTTGTCGCACTCGTTCATTAGAAAACTCGCCTGCGGCTCGTTTTCTAAACTTGAACTCGTGCGACAAAATCACGCCTTATGAAACTCGTACTTTAATATACTATTATTTAAATTAGGATACAAACAGGAATTTTAGAAAATAGATTCAGAAGGTGTGTGGAATACAAACTAGAAGAAGAGCAACCGGCCTTTAAACTAGTACAACAAACTAACGATAATATATTTATCTTCACACGGAAAAAAAATTGTTGTAAAAAAACCAACAATTGTAGTACAGTTAACTACAATTGTTGTTAAACGGAAAAAAATTGTTACAATTTGTTTTCCGTGCAGAAATACAATAGAGAGGAAAATAGAGGAAGAAGAAGATATCTACCTAACATTTATCCGTCTAAGGTCAGCATTCAATAAAGTAGATAAAAGAGTAGTATGAGAAGTTTGGAAGAAAGGGATGTACCTACCCAGTGGACTAGTTACAGGGATCAGAAAAGTATAGGATATCGTAAGCGCCCGAGTACAAATAGCGGGATAAAAATCAGAACAATTCATAATGAAAAATGGAAAAATGGAATAAAACAATGCGATAGCTTAAGTCCGCTATCATTTATTTTGATTATAGATAAAATCATTAAGCAAATTAAAACATGAACGGAACATTTAAATTCCATAATTGGTTACAGATATTTAGAACCACTAAAAATCAGCAGCTTTGTATACGCAGACTACGTGGTTTTAATAGCCAATTCGAGAAATTCAATGCAAAAGCTGGTTAACATATGGACCAAAGAGATAGAGAACCTAAAAATGGAAGCTAATATCGATAAAACCAAAATAATGATTATAAATGAAAAGCAAAATAATAGATGTAACAAAGGCATTAAATAAAAAAATAAGATACTGGAAATGGTAATAAGATATGAGTATCTCGGTAGTATAGCGACGGAGGGTGGACAAGTAGACGCTGAAGTAACAAATAGAGCGAACAAGTCGACAGAAATATACTACGCACTGAATAAGGCAATACTGAGACACAGATGGAAGTTATTTAACATGAAAATACACAATGCTATAAGATTACTAGCAATATCTTATGCCTGTGGAAATTGCACACTACGAAAGAAGAACGCATCCAAGAGTAACGCAATTGAACGCAAAATTTAAGAAGAATAGCTGAAAAAACAAAATGGGGTAAATCTAAAAATGAAGATATCAGAGAAATAACAAACCAAGAACCGATGATTGAAAAAATAAAAAGGAAGATGGACAGAATTACTAAAAAAGTAGTGGAAACAAGAAGCGTAGCCAGACGAAGAAGACCCAAAACCCAGGAGAAAATGCATAGACCAAATACAGGAAATAGGAAGAGAAAAGGGGAGATCTTGGAAGAAATGCGATTAATGACAACAAATAGGAGAGACTGGAAGAATTGGATACAAAAGTAATAGTATACGTGTTAGTTTTACTGTTTGCTTCATATAGGTTGGTGGGGCAGCTGTCAGGGAAAAGCTTCACACCACAGTCTTCTATCCATTTATATTTATTTTTCAAAACCGGCATTTTCCAGTTATAAATTCTTCTTTTCAAAATTGAATTTTGAATTTCATTTCGCTTTTTTTGCCCTTTGTTAATTTTAAAATCAAAGGTCAATTTCAACTTCATCAAATTAATTATTTGTATTCTAGTGCAATGAAGAAGTTTTATTACGTTTCTTCCTTGACTGCTGTACCACAAATCTCTACGAATCTACTACTTACACAGCCACTAAATATTTTCAGCGATATACGAATACTTCTCTACTGTACTTGAATTGGTACTGCGTAAGCGCCCTACATGAGGTACCTACTTCATGTAGGGTGTTCAAAGGAAATTAACACCGATCTGAGTTGCCAGCCACTCGCGCGAGAAAAAAAGCGAGCAACAGACGATCTGGTGAGATGAAATGCGTCAAGCTTATTCATTTGTGCAGGCTCTTGCTTCGGCATTACCAAAATGGCTAATTAAAAAGTCGATCAATGAATTATGACATAAGTCCAAGTGGTAGTGGCATAACGTAAAGTCAGGTAAGTGTGTAGTAAAAATTGCATAGTGTGAAGAAAATGTAACACTGTTCACATAATAAGACATTTTGATAAATTTTACACAAAGAAGTACGTAACATACGCCCAGTTGTAAGCCTTCAATAGATACGCCTTTTATAATTATCAACGGTTTACTAAAAAAAAAGAAATTTTAATACTACACACTTACCCAGCAAAATGGGGCAAGTGTGTAATCGTTCCGCATTTTATATATTAATAGCATTAATATATTAATAGCATTATATATTAATAGCTTGGCATTCGGCCAAGAGTGTAATACTATACTGATGCCTTTTTAATAAGGTATGATAAATTTACAAGATATCTAAGTTATTACACGTTAGCAGATGTGAATTTTTATTTGTAAAACTAGTATAAGGTTTAGTACATTAGTAATATAACAGAGGACATACTTATTTTAATTTTAAAAATAAATATAGCCAATCTACACACTTACCTGACTTTACCTTACATCACATCAAGACAAATCAGGCAAAAGAGTTCTTAGTAAAACAGAGACCTGAATTTGCTAAAGACTTACTGAGTAAAGATAGGAATAGTCTATTGATCAGTCATTGTAGAATAAATAGGCGTATGTATAACAAAGGTCTGATGGATGACGCTATTTGCAGATTCAGCTAAGAGGAGCAGCAAACTCCAGGTTCACATGCTGTGCCACTTCGATGGTCTAGCGAGGACAAGATTACTAGTATTGGGCGTGGAGAATCTCACAACTTATATCTACATAAAGGAGCGGCTCTCAAACACGATAGGTCTGATTAAGAAACGGTATGATCTATCACTCCATGAATATTCATATAGTGACCTTTTCATGAATAAAAGAAATATTGAGAGAATCAAAGCAGTGTCAATTTTTTTCCCAGATGAGCTAAATGTGATAGCTGCAAGCAAATATGTCATTACCATATAGTCCACTCTAAAGTTATGAATTTACTTATGGAAAAAATGGACACTGCTTTGCTGAGGAGTCACACATGGTTACAAAGCAAACGTCTACGTCATGCAGCGAAAAAGACGCAATTTAACATGGGAAAAGAGACAGTAGTGTCTAGGTGGTACATTGAATATCTGGAAGCACGGGTTGACTGAAAGCTCACGTTGGAAAAGCATGACAGAGAACTTGGCCAAATGTGAACGTACTGTGCACGGCTGTACCCCAACATCAGTGACTCCTGCGCATCCAAGAGCACGCTTCAAGCATCTATCCAACTATCAAATGTATGCCACGGCAGTATGGAGCATGGTAAAAATGGCTATAAGCCATAAAATCTCAGAATCCGTTGAAATCCATAAACATCCAAATAACCTTAATCGTGATGGTAATATAATAATAATGAATAGATCACAATTGAGTGACATTAGCTTTGTCAAATCAGAAAACAATTAGGTTGCGATACAAATATAAATACAAATCTAAATATACAAGTAAATTTATTGTAATAACATTACCTTAATCAGATGTTACGAATCCAAGAAATCGATAAACGAATAAAAACAATTATTTAAAAGATATCGTGTAACAGAGGCTCTAAGCAATCAGAGGTTCTCCATAGCTCTAAAATTGGGAGTCAATTTATTAAAAGCTTTTACGGCATATACTTTGGTCAATGTTCGTACTCAATTCCCCAAAAAGTGGCCCACACGATGGCCTAGCTGAGTTCGCGAATATTTCACGCTTATGCGATTGTAATATCTCGTCGAAATTAATGGCAGAATCTCAAAATATCAAACCATGCCTCAACCTGGAATGTACATATGCATAATAGAGGATTTTTAGTACATCAACACAAACTTTTTCACAAATATTTAAAATAACGTAGTATCAACTATTTATCTTGTTTACAATTTCTGTTACATGGTAGGATCGGTGTAGCATGCAATCGATGATATCGTCCGAACTGACAATACACGACGTAACATCTGCAAATTGAAGCATTGAAGCGTTATTCATATAATTAAAATCCAAGTATGTAAATTACAGAAAGTATTGGTCCAAGTAGAGATCCTTGTGGAACACCTCGTACTATCCTGTTATATTTTATATAATTATAAGTAGACAAATATGACATTATATCGTTATTTGATATTTTTTCATAAATTTTTGGGAACGTCGGTAAAATAGATCTTGATCGATAATTGTCTATATCATGAATGGCAGCTTTAACAAACCAGGAAACATTTCTTCCGTAAAACAGCAACTGTGACACAAGGCAAACGACTGATTTCCTTGCAATGTGCCATGGAATACCATCCCAACCCACTGAATGTTTTATTCGAGAAGTCCCGAAACACGACCCCGAGCTCAACTAGGTCTGTTCTAGAAACATCGATGAAGGAGTGTCCAATCCACAGCACATATCATGCGGAAAACTATCCAAACCTATTTAACTAAACTGCTTTAAAAAGAAATCAGTTAACAATTGGCCATCAGTAACAGTTGCCAATACTTACAGTTATTGCTTGTTTTTGTTTCTTTTTTGCTTATTTTTATTAATTATATTCCAAACCGCTTTAGATTTATTATTTGTTTTTAATATAAAGTTATTATGTTTTTTTATCGCTTGCCAAATTAATACCTTGTGTTTCTGTTTCCCGATATTGTGTAGAGTCTGAAGATGACAGACAATAAACTTCTTTAGAACAAACACGAAATTGAAGCAACCAACAAAGCTAAAAAGCTTTGGTGGTGTCCAGAAATTTTGCAGGATAATATTGGGGATGCAATCCAAAAGTACTGCTTTGGATGTATACAGCGATAGTGAGACCGATCATCTTCATTACTTCTTGTGTTGGCCACAAGAAGTAATCTCTCAAAAATGCAAAGATTAGCATGAGTATGTATAACTGGGGCGACGAGAATCTGCCCAAAAGCAGCTAACAAGGTAGTATTATCTCCGCATTGCGGCGGAAGGCGTGGCAAAAAGAACCACACTTAGAATAATCATCGGAAGGAATGATAAGGCATAGGCTGAATTTCCCGATGGTGATCAAATCTGGGGCATGCCCAGCGATGACATGTCAAAAACATTCAGCTTTGTGAAAGAATTCACCACAAAGCTTAGCAACAAGAGCGAATGGGGTCAATACGTCATTCTGAAATTGAATAGAAATGCCATCAAATGGTACACTTATTACTACGAAACGGCAAAGAGAACTAGAATAACAATATATGGGGCTAAAATTAAGTACTTCGAAAGCTTGGAGAAGTACCCGAATATCTTCCAAATGGAAATACACGTCGATGAAAGATGCGTCTGGGTCAATACTGACAGGAATTCGCGAAAGCAGGAGATTATCATTATATTTGATAGTCAAGCAGCCATCAAGGTCACATGAAATCAGTTCGAAGATGGTCTAGGAATGCCTGGGGAAATTAAATGTGGTAGGCAAACAGAATAAACCAACCTTCCCGTGCGTTCCAGGTCACACAGGAGTAGAAGGAAACGAAATAACGGATAATCTTGCAAAAAAAGGTGATGGAATACCATTTGTAGGACCTAAACCATTTTGCGGGATAAGTAACAGTACAGTACTGAAGAAATTGAAAAGCGAAATGGAGCAGAGAACATCCAATTATTAGGAGAATCTCCAGGGAATGAGGTGAGCTAAAACTCTTCTGCGAACCTATAACCAAAAGAAGTTTACAGAATGCATCAAGCTGAGTAAAAGCAATATTCATATATTAATCGGAAATCTTTCAGGCCATTGCAAACTGAAAGGACATGAGTAAACTTGGATTAGCAAAGGAATCCGAATGTAGATTTTGTGGGGAACAGGATGAAACACCTATTCTTCTCCTCTCAAATTGTGTAGTACTGTAAAACTAAAAGGGAAGAATATGAATGAAAGGCCAGCTATAAAACAGCTAGAACAGGGGACACAATAGATTAGGCCGCAGTGCAATATCATCCTCCATTCGTACATACAGAGTCTGAAGGTTATTAGATTTACTAAAATGTCACAGATTTCTTAAGTTTGCACTACTTTCTCGAATTTTATCAATAACCCAACTCGCGTCATATGCATTTATCTGTTTTTTAAGAGAAAATAATTCATACCGAGAGTTAACTGAATTTTGCCTGAGAACAGCATCCTAGTTCTTAGCTCCCAACAAAAGCAAAAACTTAGTTATGTTTGTCTTACTGAAAGCGCCATATTTATAAATAACAAGCATCAACGGTATGGAATTTTGCCATCTGATACGTTTGATCTGACATCGAAGTAGGAGCATTTACTATATATTTGGAGTAAATTGTCCAGGTTATTTGTAATTATATTATCCAGACAGGTCTTAGAAGTTTCTGTAGTTCGACTGAAGTCAAAAATTAATCTGTTGCATCCATAAGAAGAAAATCTGTTGGAACACATGTAACCCCATTAAACACAATACACAAAAATAATGATTCTTCAGTTTCTTATGAACAGCAATAGCAGTAGCAGTCTGGAGGACGCTCCATACGATTGAGGATGGAACCTCAGCCAGAAACAGTTCCAGGACACGGGTCTAATCCGGAAGCTAAGCAATGTATAATAAAGCACATTGTTCATAACACTCTGAAATAAATAATACAAAGAACGCAATGCTTGCTCTATTTGATCGTCTCTCTTCCTTTTAGTTTCTTAGATCCCCATACGAATGGGGAAACAGTACTCTTGTATAGTTTTCGTTTCATTTTCCTATTCTTTTAAATTTCCAGTTTATATGACAATTAAAATGGTAAAATTTACAAAAGTATAAAATGATTTACTTCGTTTCGCCTCTATGATTTCCACGATGTATTTTTTTTCCTTTCAAAGAAAAATATATGGTACTTATGGAATAAATTAGCTATGTAACCGTGCATCCATTTATACGCATGGATGCACGCTGTTGCAGCGCACCGACCCGAACACGTATAAGCGTGCGGTGCCATAAACTTTAACAAGTATCAAGTGAGAACATGCTATCCCGCTACCACACACAAACGCCGGATTGAGATATCTAGGTTTTCAAAGCGATACCGAAAAATACTGCACTAGTTTTTCTCGTTCGTTTTTCTGAGGCAGAGAGGCGAGCTTAGCGGCAGGGATTAATGATCGCGGTTTTCATTCATGCTTCATTGGTACATCACAACAGATTTATTACGGTTTCATACAGTATTTATTTCTATTCTTCTATAATATAGGTCTGTTTTTACCAGTTATTTATTACTGGGGTTTTTGTTCCTCCCTTCTGTTTTTTTCAAACGTATCTTTACCGCCTCTCTCGTTAGAATTATACTTAGATTATTTATTGTATGTTCAGTAGGAAGTCAGACGGTTACGTGCTGTGTGGAAAGTATAAGAAATGATTTAAAAATAACAGCTTGGAAAAAATGATACGAAGATTCTGACACATAGATCTTGTCTGAAACTTATTGCGACCATAATAACTTTCGTTGCTAACTTTATTCCTGTATATTAGATTATTTCCGGTTCATATACAAAACCAAAATAAAAATTAATTTGTTCAATATTAAATCATTGGTAAGAAAATGCGCCTATCTGGGATTGATTTATATTTATTTATTTTTGCCTTTACTCTTGGTCGGTTACTTTTAACAGGAATAAAACGGATATATTTTATCTTTTGTTCTTTCAACCTACGTTCGGACCATACCATCGGCCTTCTTCAGGCTAACATTCGAATTCAAAACATTAATTAGGTTTATTATTTCTGTAATAGTCATTGTTGTCTTTGGAATATTAACAAAAATATAAAAACATGACAAAAATTTTCAATTATTGAAATCAATATTTGAAGCTAAATTATTTTTTGTTTAATACATTCTACAACCTCTCTATGCCCTATCAATTTTACTAAATTTGGTTAGGCTTTGAAATCGTGGGGGTTGGAAGTACCTACCAGGCGCGACCCCAGGGTGGTGGATAGGGGAAAGGCCTTATCAGGGTTCGCTCAAGACGAGATGGTTAGTGGCGGCTCTAAATTCGCCCTCTCTGCTTAAAACCGGAGCAGGGTGAATGAAGACCGTTGCGGTGAACCACTCCCCCCTCGCCCGAGCTGTCGTGTCGTGGCTAAGGGCTTCCATAAAGTTCTGCAACGATGCCAGTTGTTGCTTTCGGCTACCGAAAGTCCAACAGTTAAACCAGGTCCCGAAAGGGATGGGGGGGTCTTGGCTTAACTGCACGGACCGAAAGGAGACAACCTCAACAAAAACCTAAATCCTAAGGTGGCGAACTAGGCTGATGGGATGCGTGCCTGCACCTGGGAGCACGTCGAAGGGGGAGACTTACTTAACTTGGGGCTTTCTAACATCCTACATTTTCCGAAAGAAATAGGATTGGAAGGCAAGCTGTAAAACAGCAAGAACAGGGGACACATTAGATCGTTTAGGTCACAGTGTAATATCACCCTTGCAATATATATATATATATATATTATATATATATATATAATATATATATATATATATATATATACATACATACACAGGCTTTGAATTACAGTACCGTCTCATCAGTCCCGAAAAAAAAAATATTTAATAAATAATAATAATAATAATAATAATAATAATAATAATAATGGGGATCCTCGTCGCTGTTTTCCGGAACTGAAGGATTTATAACAGCAGTACAAGACGGAGTACACAATACGCTGGCCTATAGAAAAAGAGTGATTGGCGCAGCCCTGGAGAACGTTAAGTGCAGGGCTTGCGCAACATACGATGAGACAATTATGCACTTACTGTCGGCGTGTCCTAAGTACGCACCAACGTTATATGTACACAGACACGATCTAGCGCTTAAAGTGCTCTATTACCAGCTCCGATATGAATATACGTAATATTGATACACATCTAGCTCCGCCGTATACAGACAAGGACGTGGAACCTGTAACTGACAGCGCGCGCTGCAAAATATTTTGGAATTTCCCGTTTCATACTATGAATCAAATAAAAGCCAATAGACCGGACATGGTGGTGATAGATCACGGAGAGAGAAGGATGTATGTGGTGGAAATGTCGTGCCCATGTGAGACAAGAATAAAGGAAAAAGAAGAAGAAGAAGATGGAAAAGTATAAAGATTTAATGGACCAGTTAAAACTATCCTACCCCAAGTTGGAGATAACCTTCATTCCAATCATCATCGGAGTCATGGGGGGAATAGGCCCCGGGACACTCACCCATTTAAAGAAAATTAGATGCATCCGTGGCAAGGCGGAAAAGCTAATTTTTCAAGCCGAGAAACAGGTGATTTTGGGATCCTTACGCATTCTAAGAATTCACGAGGCTGGCCACCCAACATCCAAGGGCCACCCCTCCTGATTGTTCATCGTCGTAGGCGAAGCAGTCGGGAAGCTGAAGGCTTATAATTAATATTTGTTGCAAATAATAAACTCTAATTAATAAAGATAATTCTGGGTCGTCCTGGCGTTGTGCCTGTTGTCTCGGCTCAACCTATGGGTTGTGCCGGGGCCGGGGATAAACCGGATGAGCTGGCGTAGGGAAGGAGGTTTAAAAAAAAAAATGATAATAATAATACTGATAATAACCGTATATTTGCAATTAAACCATTACAAGAATTGTCATGCAATTTGCTGTGTGTAAAGGGCAAAATAGTCAAAAAATATTATACAATAAATAAAATAAATAAATAGAATATATAAGTTAATAGCCATGAATGTTAAAAAAGTAAAGCACAACAAAGCAACAAGCAAGACATATAAAACACGTTAAAAGTATTTCAATGGCGTATAATTCCTTCTTCAGCAGCATCGTCTTCACTTCAGTCTTAAATATATGTAGAGGCAGCGCTTGCCATTCATTGGACAGAGTGTTGCACAACTTGCTTCCCCAGTACTCGGTTGCTTTCTGGAAGCAAGTCAATCAATGATACGATGTCCTCCAGAAGAGTAATCCGTAGCACATAATGGAATGAAAAGTTGCGAAGTATGCCGCTTTCGCTGTTTCATATGTCGAAATGCGCTTTAACCTCCTTATGGCAAACAGAGCAGATGACAGTCTTCTTACGAAATCATCAATGTGCTGGTACCATTTTAAGTGTTCGTCCACGATAATGCCACGAAACTTCGCTGTACATGGTTCACAAGCCAGTTTTTGTGTTTTATTTAAATTTATTTAAGCTTATTTGCAGTGAACCACTGCTCAGCGCCCGCAATGACTGCCGCCGACTTTTAATGCAAAGTTTCTTGGTCCATATCTTGCAGTAAACGCGAAGTGTCGTCTGCGTACATATAGATCACAACTCCCTTAACATTGACTGAAAGGTCATTAACAAATACACTGAAGAGCAAAGGACCAAGAATGGAACCCTGTGGCACCCCGCACCTCATCTCCATTAGTTGACACTTCTAAACCTTAAACTTTGTCAGCTGGACACGATCCTTTAGGTAAGAGCTTAGTAACATGGGAGGAATACCTCCTACTCCGTAAGTTTTTCTAGGAGGATATTGTGCGCAACCCAAATCGCAGGCTTTACTTAGGTCCAGCATGTGTATTTCTGCAAACTCACCAGCATCAAAAGCATTTTACAACCTCTCTATGCCCTATCCATTTTATTAAAATTTGGTTATGCTTTGAATTGCAGTACCATCTCATCGGTGCCGGAAAAATAATGTTTGCTGTCCTTTTCTAAACATTAATAGAACTCAGACTACAAAAATATGTATTTTGTTCTTCCTTCTGAATTAAGAAAAAAAAAGTATATTTTTGCGCCTCCGTCCAGAAATACTCATTTTGCAGTACTTTAAAGCGGCAGAAAAACGGTAGTTTTCCTGCTTAGTAGGCAGACAAAAATGTCACTAAAGGTTGGCCACACTAGATTCCACATGACAGACGTGTAATAAATTGTCATTAAGCTACTGTACAACCATGTTAAGATGAACTGGTGCCTTCATTGCACTTATTATTGATAAATAGATATTAACCTAGAAAGAAAATTACAGAAAAAGATTTATTCTTGGAAACGTCAACATACTAAGGTATGTATGTAACATGTGTGCCAACTTATACTGTCAACTCCCTAGCGTCAAAATTTCTTTCCTATTTTCAATTCAAAATTAAGATTTGTCGGCCCAAAAATCATTGTGCATCACATGGCCAGAAACGCTTGTGCGGGTATTCGTGCTCATACTCGCAAAACTGTAGTTTCTGGCCTAGTGATACAAATAACTATTTTTGCTATATAACGGCTACTAATATTATTTCTTTTAATGGAAACTGTGTAACAACAATCAGACCTGAAAGGTCATTTCGATAATGAAACTGAGATTCAATATTATCATTCACAAATCAACGTTGTTATGCGTCTAATCCTTAGATGATACCACCATAATAAATTAATGTGATACGTATCAAATTCATATCTCATTATTTATTATTTCATCAGGCTTAAATATTGGAACAAAGGACATTAATTTTATTATATCGTTTTAAACTAAAACAATATTTTTGTTACTTAAGCTTCCATGATTTCTTAAATAATTTCTCCTGTAAGTAAATATCTATATTGCCTTTTTAAAATATTTTTTTCTGAGTAAATTACATTATGATGAACTGTTAACATGAGCATCTGTTACAGGAAGTAACAGGAATTCAGGAAATACTTATATATTATTGGTTATCCTTGCATATACATGTAATTAACTATATTGAAATATCTTGATATAAGAGCTTTTCAAATGAGGTAGGTAAAATTATGCATGACCCTGGAAAAAACAAGTTACCAAAATTGCTCCGAACGACATTTTAAACTGCGCCCAAAAATACTCCTTTTCTTCTTACTGCAATTAGTGTTGCTTTTGTACATTTAAAATATAATGACAAATTACTGTAAGATCTGGATTGGTGGATTTGAATTTGAAGTATAATGGCAAAGTGTATTTCCCCTCAGAAAATAGGATGTATCACCCTATAGTACGTTTCGTTGCACAGATAGAAATAATTGTATAAACCAAAGAACATATTTTATTAATCAAATTCCTTTGTCTCAAAACCATGTTCTTTTCACTAAGAAACATTTATTTCAAATGGTCAATATTTCTTATTGTTGTGAAATTTATTTGGCTTTATTGAACACTGCTATTTCTTTGAGGTGAAGCATGTTTTTTTGAAGAAAGTAACATTCCTATCGGCGTAATATTATTTTTGTTATCAAAGTAACAATCTTACCTTATGAGACATAGAAGCACATCAGACCATTTATCTGGTTAACATCATTTCGCAGGCAGTCAATAAGACACGATATCCAATAAGCAATGGCGAGCAGAAATTAGAGCACTGATTCCCAAATAACTTCAAACTCACACGAACATAACTGGAAAACAACGTCAATACATGCACTAGTGTACAGACTACTAAACTACTGACTCCGAGATTATTTCGTTGTGTAAATACCTGCGTGTACCAGATTTACCGATTGCTGTGATGTATGATATATTAATACCTTTAAGCGTCAATGGGATTAATTTTTGATTATGAACGATCACCTATAATCAATAAGCATTCACACTTGTATGCTTTATAAGTGAGCGATAATCATTATATAATTAATTCATCATTAATTGGGGATTAAAGCCAAATCTTACACATCAGCAAATAAAAATACCTTTTTATCAAGCACTGTTACTATAATGAATGTAACTGAAAGTATGTGAATTTATCAGTGTTTTCACACCAACATAATATTTAACATGATGATCACATATGATGTGATACGTATGTGCATAGATTTTTTATTCGAATGATATTCCCATTTAAATGTATATGTATCGAAATTATAATTATACATTTAAACAATATACTTGAATTTTCCATTTCTTTTTCTTACATTCTTCGAAGAAAAGTAGCACATTTTGTAAGCCACATAACGAAATAACTATATCCTTTCCTACTACTAGGCACCAGCTTGAGCTTGATAAGAAAGGAGTGCCACATCTTAACTATAGGTAGGTATGTTTGCTTATTTTGATATCTGCGTGTATATAGGATTAAATATGACGTTAAATTGATACTGCAAGCAGCACATTACTGTTTATTATTTGATTTATTTATATCATAATGTGTGTTATACTAAGCTATAAGCAAATAAATTATTGTGTGTATTTAAACTATTTTTACATGGTACATTTTCTCGTGCAATAATATGGACTCGGTATGAATAAGAAGAAGATACTTCAATGCGTGTACTCCAAAAGGAAACTCCTTATACGTTACTTTTATCAATTTAACAAACAGAAATTATGTTACATTTTAAAAAGCTCATTGTTTTTCTCCTCATGAAGTGGTACATTTTTTCAAATAGGGATACGAGCAATTTATTTATCTAAATCCAGATAATCAATGAACTAATTTTGGGCGAATAAGGAAAACAAAGCACTCGAATCAAATCAAATTATTTTCCTGCACTTTCGCAATATACAAGGATTTGTGCAATATTTTAAAACATCCGTAATGCCGGAGAAATGGTGCTAAAATAATGAATTACCACAATATTGGTAAAAGTAATAGAGAAACGGCAAGGTTAGTAACTTAATTCACAGAACTGTGGATACATGTTTGAAGATATGTATGTAGTGCTAATGTGTAGCAAATAAAAGGCGAGAATGAAGATCAGCAGAAAGTATTACAGACTTCTGCAATAAACTAAAGGTGGATACATCGATGTCTCCCAAATTTAAGTAGTTTTTGTTAAAAAGAACAGCTATTTTTTTTCTATCAATTCAACTTAATTATTTATTGTTTGTTGCTTTTCTTAGTTTTAGTGGAAGGTTGTGTTGAATATTAAACAAAAATGAAATTCCAATGGAAATTTAATGACACTGATAAACGAAGCAATCTTCCCCACAAACTCCTGAACATATATTAAATACCTTAATTAATGCGGATAATTAATAGTTGTAATAAAAATTATTGATTAATAGATTAACGCTATTGTAGGCTGCCTCTAACTGTAAGTTTATTACGATGATATAATATCATTATAAGTTTTTTTCTTTTTTCGTGAGTTAGCGGCTGGTTTCTATATGATGAATTAATTTTTTTTAAACAATCAAACTCTTCATTTTACGTTTCGAGAAACCTTATTAATGTTGTCTTCCTCAGAAAATTGTTTATTATAACTTAAATTTTTTATACATTTAGGGACAATCACACTGACATTTTAAAACTTATTTAAAAATTACATTTTTATTAAAATTACTGAAACATGTTGTTAGTCAATTTACAAACTACTGTGAACTGAACATTTTAAATTCAAACTGCCGAAGATTACATTTAAAATACCACGAAAGGCGAGCTCAGCGATGGGCTTTTTTTTTTAAATTGTTATACTCTCTTGATATCATTATATAGAGTCAATCAACTTAGAGCTAATAAAGAGCCACTTGCATATATGACTACTAATTAAAGTTAAATATCATACTTAATATCTATCCATTCCTATCAAGTAGTTTTGCTCGTAAAGTAAGGACATAATAATTTAACCTGTGGTAATTATTATCATCGAAGGCTGCTAAGGATCCAGGTGATCCTTGTTCAGCAATCATGTATGGGTTTCACAATGGAGGTTCCTTTCTTCAAAGCCCTTCAATGTTTCCGGTTGCAGTCACGTGGTAGACTTACACGGGCTTTCGTGTCTAATACAAACGTATAGAGATCAAAGCATATGATTGGAAGGTAATGAGGTACCTAGTTAAAAAAAAAAACTTATAGAAAACCGTATAATCATCTTACAAATAACTAAATTACCAGTAAAAGTAGAAAACTATGAGGAAATACCTAATGACTGATTTTATAATCATTTTTCATTTTATAAATCAATAAATTACTACTACTACTAAAATAAGAAATATAAATATAAATGCACCTACTTAAGATATTGGAGGGTAATTGCAACAAAAGCAATCGGTAAAATACATACATATCCGTATAAGCTAATCTGCGCGTAAGCAATTGCCACTATGCCCAATAAACGCTTTTAACGCGAAAACTGACTCAATATTTCAATTCTGAGTGGGTATTAAAAAGCATAACAGACAAATAAACACAATACTGACTCTCTTAAAAGTTTAATTTATACCAATATCAACAATGCCCATTTTTGCTAATGCTTTATATATATTTAAAGCTCCCTTAAGCTGAGGGTGACTTTAACATCTCTTTTAAAGTGGATTGATTTCAGTGAACTGGGCCTTTAGTAAAAGTTGATTTTTCCAATTTCATTGTTGGTCGGTCACATTTTTTTTTTGATTCCTGGTAGTAATTTTTAATGAGCCTCTGTCTGTTGTCGATGCCAGTTTAGGCACCAAATACCAAATATTGTACTGTGGTGTTTTATAATTATTTGTAATCAGGCTGTAGAAAATGATGAATGCTAAAATAACACAACAAGCACTTACTGTTTCACTTTTTCTCCATATATTTATATGCAATGACAGTAAATGAAAAAAAAAACTAAACAATTAGCGTTTTCACACTATAATCTAGTGTTACCAAAAGCACCTACTAAAAACTTAATAGGTTTATTGAAGATTTTTATTACATTGATTTATAATATTTCCGTTTAGTAGGAAAGCGTCAATAAGAAATAAAGTATCCCCTTTTATTATTTCAAGTTAAATAAAAGTAAAGTGTAGTGTAAAAGTAAAATGACCTATTTATTTTATATTCAAGTGACAATGACATAGAAGATTACAGTCGAGCATTATATTTATTATTCAGCAATCTCCCTACATCTCGATCTTGCTATTGCTAAGAATGGTTTAACTGTGGCATGATCTTGACCAACGCACAATAATATTCCTTGACCCTCAAACTTGCACCAGCAACCGTCTGAATATTTAAAGCAAAGAAACCTTTCCTACACCGAAAGAAATTGCAGTACTCTAGTAAACCCAGCGGTTTCTATTTTTCTCGACAGCCCTCTCCATTTCCTTGTTATTCGCAGGCATTAAAAGCAGCATTATAAATTCCCCGGTTAATGAAGATATCACATTCGACACTCTTTCGTTTTACTGTCCTAGATGCAGGTGCTTTTGAAATCTACTTTAGAAATATGTGTATTTGCAATAATAAACAAACATAATGTTAATAGCAACAAGATTCATATTTAAATTAAACCGGGTACGCGTGTGCTAAAGCCACGGAATCGGTACTTCAGCTAAAATGACTTTTAACACTTAATTTTAAAGTAAGATTATAAAATCGATTTCTAAAGTTAAAGTGGACTTTTAATTTTAAAGGTAAGTACATTATGAAACCGGCCCTAAACGAGAAGAACTTAAACACTGAAAATAAGAAAAAAAGTGATTACAATACTTTCCTATCATTATAACTTCTAGTACAGTTTCTCAATAAATCAAACTCTTGAATTAGTGGCCATATTTTATGCTTGGTTATACTTTTTTTTTGGATTATTGCTTTACATATTTATTTTTGCTTTACGTACTGGTGTGGTTTGGACTACCCATTTATCGCTGAGTGTATTTTAAGTTGCATATTTTGCTTGTTATGATTTATTTGTCTGAACAGCTGATTTTCAATTTACCGAGAATTATCACAATTTTGTTTTGTTTTGTATAAGTTTAGTATAAGAGTTTATTGTATGACATTAATTATGTAGTGTTAAGATTTTTTAATTAATCCAGTCATTCAAATGTCTATTGTTCGCTCGTGCTGATTTAATGCGTATTCTATTAAATATTGTCGTTGTAATATACGTCTGCGTTGTACGAATTTTGAGAGAGGGATTCATTTTATTTTGAAATATTTAACTTTTTCTTCTTTAATTATAGTCAATCAAGGAATTTTTATTGTAATAATTGTTAACGTATTAAAGTGTGCATTTGTAAGATATAAGATCAATTATTATTTTTTGTTTAGGAAGATTTTTTTAGTTTTTTCTCTCGTTTATATTTAAAGAGTTAATTTTTCGGTTATTCTATTTTGCTGTATTTTTAATTTTTCTATCACCTCGTTTGGGTGAGTAGAAGCATTGTTCTTTCATTTAGCTTTTTCATTTTGCTGTAAGTTTCTAGCAATTTTTCGTGTAATTAACAAAGTCTGATTTCATTTACTCACAATTTACTTTTCGTGGTTAGATTAAAGTTTTAATTCGCGAGAGTAACTCTGAGATTAATTGTTCTTTTGTTTTGTAAAATCTTTTCCGTTGAGTTAGCTAATATATATATTTTTTTCATTTTTAATTCATTTTGCATTTTTTTTATTTATTTCATTCAGTACACAGCAGGACGTTTCGATGATTACCTATATATCGTCTTTTTCAAAAGCCATATCTACATCTGGACAACCTTATTCTATTAAAAAAATCAATTAAACCAATTTAATTGAAGAATTAAATTGAAGAACCTAAAACATTTTACTCAATGCGATGTTTCAGCATACCTATGCCGTCTCCAAGCTACAATAACGATTTTTCATTAGTACTAATAACTATAGAACTAAGAATTTAAGTAATATCTTCGTAAAATTTGTAAGTGAAACTAAAAATTTTAAAATTAATATTCCAACTGCTGTTATTCAACAAAATCAACATTTAACTGAGAAAAGCTTAGAGACTTAGAATTAAAATGCTTTTGGTATTACAGCTTAAGTTTTTAAAAATACCCTACAAAATAATGATTACCCTACTTATTTCATCAATAGAATTTTAAATTTGAAAGAAAATAATAATCAGGAAAATCAAGGTATGGTAGAGCAACGCCTTAAATTAATTTATATCCCTGAATTGTCGGAAAAAAAAGTGGAAACTGATAAAGAAAAAATATTTTTTTTTAAAGTAATACTTTGGAAAATTTAAATATATTGGATAGCATGAAGAGAACTAAACTAGATAAAGTAAGCATTAGAAATGTAGTATATAACATTAAATATAAAGGTTGTCGGAACAGTTATATAGGAAAAGCAATCCCTAAAGAAATATATCCAAAAACATAAATGAAAAAATCAATACAGGTCTCTGAACGCTTTTGAATGAAGACACCAATTTGATTTCGAAAAAACACCATATTAGATGTTGAGGTTAATTACAAAAAAGATTGATTTCCGAGTGTTTATACATTGTGGATAATCATAATTGCAATTTTAGATCAGACGTAAGTTTGTGCAATAATAACCATAATGTAATATTGTATCATAATAATGTCATCGTAGCATAGAGTTGCGAGGTTCTTTGGTGCTTTGGAAAGACACAGTTACTTAGGTTTGTTTAATTATGACTATGTGGTTGTTGCTTTACTATTTTATCTCATTATATATTAATATTCAGAACATTTATGTATTTTTAGGAACATACAAAAATGTTTTTTACCAACTCAAAGGAAAAACGTCACTGTGCAGGGAGAATACGTTGTATTCTCAACGCATATACAGCAGAAGCCACATTTACTACGAACAGCAGCATGCGCTACATACATATAACGATGTATATAATTCTTTGCGGTATATATAACCACACACACATTTCTCGAACGTATTAGAATAACATTTCTTATAAGTATTTTAAAATTGAGATCCGAATTAAAATAATACGTTTATTTTGTAAATTGTTATGGCGCACAATACCTTTGGTGGGCGCAAATCGGCAGGCATCCGAGCAGGCAAGTTTGGTCAAGGCATCGAATGGGGGCTTTCGTACTTCTAATTACGGAGAACGGCTCAGGACAGGTACATATCTCGGGCAAATCATCGTTTCAGAAAATTTAGGTAGGTAAAATCAATGTAATTAAATTTGTTTTTAAAATAACCCTGATTTTAGATTGGAATTCGGAATAAATAGGATTTTTTCAAAATAGCCGTTAAAATTTATAAAAGTTACTCGAGACACGTCCGTCTCTCACGGAGGTTTTTTAATTGAAATTTCCTAACAGACTTCGATAGCGATTGTCTTCGCAAGGGCATCAAACTGCCTCAGAAGAGTTCGTTAATTTTACCGATGTGATGGGAATAAAAAAATAATCAATGCAAAATTATGGAATCACCTTACATTCATTGTAAAATAAAGGTAGGTGTATGTATATCATAGGAAAAATACATTGTAAATTTTACAAAACAAATTACTATACTTAACAATCTTAAAATACTAACTGTAGGATGAGTATGCAACCTCGCATACGCATCAATTTTGACAAAACCGAATTCCAGCAATTTTCCCTGTCTTCTTGTTGACATATCAATGAACTTGGATTGCAAATACATATACAAACATTATTAAACTAAATTTAAGCAAAATAAATACACTGCAAAAAAAAAACGTTCTTTCGAACTGAACTGGATCCAGCTTTGATCTGTCAAAATCTGTTGTAAGTATTCAAATTATATATTTGATTTCAATGTGTAGGTATTTCACTATTGATCATCTTTACCTCTTGAAGGAACAATTCTAAAGGAAAATGCCTTGAAGGACTTGCCACATGCAGAGGTCTCCTACACCACCTAGAAATCGTGTGGCTGTTAATTTCTGCCAATTAAATAATATCAGTGTAATAAACCATGACAATAGATATATTTTATCCATTACTAACGACGTGCACTCACATATAATAATATCCTTCCTTTTAATTATATTTCATAAGTGTACATTCTCAGTTTAAATGTTGATTTTCGTTTATAAAAATAATGACGGTTGAAATATTATTTTAAAAATTTTGAGTGTCACTAACAAATTTCAGGAAGGTATTACTTAAATTACCAGTTTCTTTTGGTTATTAGTACTAATGATCAATTGTTATTGTAGCTTGATTTATTGGTTAATAAGTTTGGCTAAGGAACTACAGTTTCTTAACTGCTGATTAATATCTGATATTTACACATTTATTACTGTTAAATTTATAGAGGGGTAAATCAAGAGAGTATCAAACCATCCACATATCTGTTCCAACAGAAAGCAATTGAGTTGTTTTTCTTTATTAGAGACTTTTAAAAAGGAGTAAAGCGATAATGTACAAGTAAATGTTAAACCCGGTTATTCAATTTTATAAGGAATTTAATTGCTGAAAACAATTCCTGTTACGTATAACTGCATTTACGCAATGTAGCTACAACTTTCCTAACAATGTACTTAGCAAACAATCGCCCGAGTGCTTTTGTAATAAGTAGTTGTGTTCGGGGAAAATGAGGTGCAAAATCGGTTCGTGTAAAAGACGCTTTGTGAAATAGAGGTAATAAAACTATTAACACCTTCATTATGGCCGAGGATAGTGCATGTAAATAACAGTAACAGGCGACAATTGGCCGCGGAGCATAGTTAAGTTGCAGCGCCACCACCACGACTGCGGCAGGTATTTATACTGACGTGATTATTGTTGAATCGAAGCGATTCGAATTCAACGGAACACCATTTATATTATCGCTGATCCTAATTAACCGCTATTAAAAACTATAGCTACGAACTCAGTAATGGATGTAGGAATGTAAGCAGTTGCGAAGATTGACGGCGCGCATTGAAAGCATATACAACTAGGAAGTTAATAGAATTGAAACGGTAAAAGCTTTCATACGTATCTCCACGCAAATAGGTTCTGTTTTACTGACCGATATAAGATAAAGACATAAATGCATGTTATTGCAAGCGGTTATAACGTTCTTTCAATTTCTTTCTTATTTATTTTTAATTAAACAAATAAATGGAGAGCAACAAAATCAAACTGGGACGCTCGAATTGAACGGCTCCGTAAAGTGGCTAAATTCAATTCCCTATCAATATTTGCGGTAAATCCTTTAAGATTTTACTATGAAATAAAAGTGTTCGCACTGAAATTATGTTTATAGTAACAGTTATGTTAAGGGCACACTTGTTGTGCTCGCCGTAGAGCTCCGTGCCTGTGGGATAGCCTCCTGTCCTCGTCTAACTCTAACGTCGTTGGAATCGGGGCGTCCCACTCTCGCACTGTACAAGCTCAAGAATCGAGTTTAGTACTTCATAAACTAGAGGCGCACGCGAGCTTCCGAGGTTGAAATCTTAGGTTACAGAGGAGGGCTGTTATGGTGCCGTAAAGACGAGTGATTTGATTTTATGTGTTTCGGTTAAATATCGCTCTATTCGGGACGACCGCCCGAGGATTCCTTTAATGTCGAGCTATCGGTGATGTTTTGATGAGATTGACGTCAAGCGGAATGTGTATAAAAGTCACATAAAGATGGAATACAGTAGCGATTATCCGTGCAGTAAAGGAATCAATAGAATGGTGTTTTATCTCCTTTCTCTAGGTGTACGACAAGTATAAAGATAGACACATGTAGTCGGACACATTAATACTTTGAATTCCATTGGTGATGATTGCAGATTGTTAGAATACCGAGAAACTTTTGAATTATAGTTAATAAAAATCACACATTTAAAGCATTTGAATGTTTACGAGTAAAAAACGTGTAGCATTTACTAGGTCAACATCATTGAAATAAATAACTAACAGTAGATATATCGTTCAAATTAAGAACAAGGAATATGAAACAAAATAACACCAACGATGACATTAAGGGTCATTTCAAGACACCTGAAAAAATAATTGTCTTATCTTATTGTCGGGAACCAATTTTTGTTTTTATTTTTTTTTTATTCGAAAGTAAAGTTTCAAATTGCTACAAATTTACAGGTTTTTTTTTTATTTATGAAATTAGTATTTTTTAAGGCAAGAAGTTTAAAAATCTGTATAAAAATAAAAAATAATAATTAGCGGTTTGACGTTGAATATAATTTGAAATTTATAATTGTTTGAATTTTACTCACAAACATAAAACCCTAATATTGAGTTACTTTAGTATCCGTCATTATATAACAGAAATAAAGTAGATACATTAAGTCTTTCTTTTGTATAAGCTTTTGAAAGATCCGACCTTGTTGGTTATTCAGATCATTTTGCAAAATTAGGGTTTGAAAGATGGTGGGAAACTAAGAATGATTATTTATTTGAACATTAATAATTGTACTTACTAATTTTGATTTTAGGGCTAGAAGTAGAGGTGCGCATTTTGGGAATTATCTCGGTTCGGGCAAGCTCGGTCCGACTCGCTTAGTAATTCGGCCTGGCTCGCTCGGATTCGCTTGGCTCGAGCCGGCTGATGACATTTACCAACCCAGCTCGTGCAAGTTCGTGGGTTAGCCCGTCGGCGCGTCGAATACAGCGATTATCCTTTAAAAGTTTGTCATTTTTTACGTCGTTTTAATTTAAATATTATTTATGTCCGGCTGCAATTATCAATAAAACAAGTTGTTGCAGCTAGTGCTGGCGAACACGTCGACTTGATAATAAAGTAGAGTAGGCAATTTATATAATTAATATTTGTAATGCTGGTACACATTTACATTTTGTTTATAAAAAGATACATATATGTTGCGGTGTTTCATAAGAGGAAAGCTATCAAACATATTAGATGTAATTATTATTTTATGTACACACCTGTTTGTAAGTCCAGTATAATTTGGGTTAATTTGCATTAGTAGCCGGGTAAATGGAATATATAATTTATCGTCTGGTAACTGTACGATATTCTGGTATCCTAGGTTTCGACTTTACTTGAATGGGGTAGTGAGTTAATGTAATTAGTAGAAAAAAAATGAGTGCAGTCCTTGGATACGGAGGTTTTTGATAGAAAAAAGTCTTCGAAAAGAACTGTTTTTATTTTTATCAAGTTAAGTGAATTAAACCATATTCGTGTGGTATTCTGGTATCGACGGGGACCTTCTTTGTAAATCCATGTAATTACCTTCGATCTAAGAATATACAGAAGAACATCAAGATTGTTCGACATTATAAGAAATTTGCTGTGCTTATTATACTTTGGTACATTTTCTATATGAAATCATGCTATGCTGTCTCTGCTGTTTCGAATGTAATTATACACTTTCATTGCTGTGAAGGAGGTTTTCCCTGGATTTTTATGATACCGGTGTTGTTCTCCCGATGTGAACCCTTCTCTGCAATCATCTGGATTGTCATTGCGAGGAAATCTCATTGTGAAGTAATCTGGGGTGTGTTCAAGCTGATAAACGAGGTATCTGGTCAAAGCATTGTTTAAATTCCCCTGTATGTAATATTTTGTGCATTTTGTGGTTATTTTTCATGTCTGCAAGTCTGTCAGCTTATATTGAAATTTTAATGTATATAAGTTGGTAGACGTGGTTGGTGGTTTTCTTTCTCTTATGATAGCGGGATATTTAAAAGTTATTTTGAGAATTTAATAATCCAAATGTATACTGGATAATTGATGATATTTGTCTTGAACATTCCAAATAACTATACTCACGTTGGGTAAGAGCTCTTGTACTCTTTATATGTTTTTGATATAAACGTGTTAATAAATTATACATCTAATTAATAATTACACTGTTTTATTAATAAAAGCTCATTTGATACATTGAGCTATTAAAAATTAAACTATAAATTTAATATTTAACAGAGTAGAACATAATAATATAAAAGTTAGTTATCTAGGGGACACTGATATGTTGCCCAAATGAGTGCACGGCTTGCACTCATTTGGGTAACATATCCACGACTGAAAGAAAAATATAAATACTACTCATTGGTTAGTAAGAGGGGACATCACTAGTGTGCATGATCTGGAGTGGTGAGCTCTAGATATCTTGGATATATACGGTATTTTAAAGCCCTCTAGTGAATTGGGATTGTATTGTGTGTATCATTAAAGATATGGAAGAAGGTATCTGTAAAGAAAAAGCAGATTTTAAAAACATTAGCCGGGCAAATCTATATTATAGAAATCACAATAATATATTTGCCATGATTTTATGTTTACTATATTTTCCAAACTAAAAGTTTTTTTGTACAAAATTTCAGGCAATACAAACCGAAATTTGATCATTAAAGATTTAAATATTACGTATTGCAACTAACTTATATTCTCGAACATAAGAGTTATGAATCTTATTGAAGATTTATAGAAACAAAATATTTGCTTCGGCATCGGATGCTGCTTCAAGCCAGGACTTTCAGGAAAAGACAACGAAATACATTTGATTAAAGGACAACAGTCAATGCAAAATTCATTACTTGGCCAAATAATTGTAAAAAATCCAAAACTAAGAAAAGTAAATTATTTTTTTCAGTAAATGGATCAAAAAGAAATGTACCTGTTTACAGTGAATCTCGTATAATATAAAATATTCACCAGTTCAGCTTAATTGTTATAATTGTGTCATACAATTTTTTATCTGTACCTTGCAAATGATATCCTTGTTATTTTGCATTAAGTGAATAAAACAAATATTATACATTAATTACAATGGACTTATGTTTTCAATTATTTATTTTAAGGCTGGAAAGGATCCATATCAAATTAGCATTTATTAATATAGGTCTATTGATATAAATAATCACAAATTAAGTCGGTGGGGTTTTATTATACGCATTCTATCATGAAACCCACTTATCTATACAACTGTTTTCGATTTTAACATACAGTGACCCGCATAAATATTGCAACATATGGGAAATTTTTTTATTAAAATATACTAAAACTTTTTTGGGGGATAGGTTGTGCATGTCTAGAAACCTCAAAATTCATTTTGACACACGTCACATGACCCCTAGTATGGCGGTAAATTTAAAAAATATGCCGTGAATCTGCAAAAAGTGAGGTTAGATGATATGATATCCAAAAAAGTTATTTGAAAAAGTTGCTTAGAGTTCTATTTTGAGGCTGTATGCAAATTTTTGTAAACATATTTTAAAAAAAATAAGAATCACAATTTTCCAAATATTGTTTCATTGAATTACATATTTCCATTTTTTTCGCTTTATATTTGGAAGTAGTATTGCAGCTGAGCTGCTAGCTGCAATACTACTTCCAAAATTTGATTGATACTCAAACAATTTTGTCAATTTTTGCATGATTAACGTAACGAAAACTGAAGAGTACGATTTCAGTGTGACAATTGTTGTTGCAAGGGACTATATCTAGTAATAATAAATAAAATTTTACAAGCATTTTCTCTATAAACCACTTAGCAGACATTACTTTTATTGAAAATTATTATATTTCTTGTTTGTTTTCGGCATTAAAGTGGAAATCGTTAGTCAAAAACTGATAATACTACATGCACGCACCGAAGGTTTTGAAGTAGATTTTGAAATTAAAGAACAACCTGAAGAAATTCTGCATGAAATTCTACTGTTTATTGTGTGCATTCTTCTGCATACAATAAACAGTAGGTAAAATAAAAATGATAGTAATTGCTTATTTGCCAAAAAAATTAATAGTATATTTCAAACCAAGGGAGGAAAGTGCTCTATTGTAATTGTCCAAGGCCTGCAATAGCACTTTCCTCACATGGTTCGAATGGTCGTCTTTCCCAGCCAGTCCAATTTTAACTAACTCACAGGTATATCTTTATTATTTTTGTCTTAATTAATTAATTAATGTCTAAAAATAATAAAGACATACCTGTGAGTGACATGATAGATAGTAGGCTTAATCTGTCAAATATTTTTTGAGAACTGTCAAGTTAGCGTCGCTTTAAAAGTGTTTAATAATAGTTTAATTGAAATTAATAAAAAAAAATAGTTTACTACATTATTTTGTTGTTTCTAATTTCAAAGCCTACCTTACTTATAAGAAACAGAACGATATGTATGTCTAACAAGTATGCATTTCTTGAGTTTCATTTCTTGTTCTAGTTGTTCATTATTATTAGTTATTATTTAAATGTTTTTACTTATTAAGTATTCCTATCATTAGCTAAAAATACTGGTTATTTATTTCTACAGAGTTTTGTAATTTCGAAACCTACATAAATACCTTCGGTGTATGCAATAACATTGTGAGGGCTCAGATGTTTAGTGTTATGAGTTTTGGACTACCGATTTTACTTTAACGCAGAAAACAAAAAGAAAATATGATAATCTTCAATAAAAGTAATGTTTGGTTGTTGTCTAAAGTGGTTTAGACAAAAAATGTTTGTAAAATTCTATTTATTACTAGTAGATACAGTCCCTTGCAACAACAATTGTCACACTGAAATCGTACTTTTCAGTTTTCGCTATGTTAATTATGCAAAAATTGACAAAACTGTTTGAGTATCAACTAGATTTGCAAATAGTACTGCAGCTGAGCTGCTAATAGCGAAAAAAATGGAAATATGTAATTCAATGAAACGATATTTGGAAAAATTGTGATTTTTATTTTTTTTTAAATATGTTTACAAAAAATTGCATGCGTCCTCAGAATTGAATTCTAAGCAATTTTTTCGAATAATTTTTTTGGATATCATGTCATCTAACCTCACTTTTTGCAGATTCACGGCATATTTTTTAAATTTACCGCCATACTAGTGGTCACGTGACGTATGTCAAAATAAATTTTGGGGTTCCCAGACATGCACAATCTATCCCCGAAAAGAAGTTTTAGTATATTTTAATAATAAAAAAATTTCCCATATGTTGCAATATTTATGCCGGTCACTGTATACGGGTATTCCACGTAACTGGTTCATTAAAAGTTTATGATGTTCTATTATTTACTTATATTTGAGATTTTGACACCATTATCTCTTCGATTGGAACTATAAATGCAAAATACCTTAACCAAAATATCACTTCCGGTTGACCGGAAATGGATGTCAACTTTGTTATTTTAAATAGAATGATATAATTTTTTATTCATTTTTGGATTCTACAACTATAAATACGTCAATTTTCATTAGCTATTCCTACAGCTACATGTTGCCGTTTTTGAACGATATGAACGACTTTTTGTTAAACAGACTACAAACACGCAAAGATAGGGCTACTTAGTCTGTTTAACAAAAAGTCGTTCATATCTCAAAATCTATTAAAGATAGGTATAGCGAATGCTGATATAAAGTGATAGGGGATGATATTTACTTCTTAATTCCGAATTAAAATACAGGGTGTTCTATTTAAAAAAAAAGAATACTTAGTCTGTTCAACAAAAGGTCGCTCATATCTTAAAATCTATTAAAGATAGGTATAGGGAATGCTCATATAAAGTGATAGGGGATGATATTTACTTGCTAATTCCGAATTAAAATACAGGGTGTTCTATTTAAAAAAAATGAGTTTCCTGCATTTGAAAATATGTCACTTTGTTCCTAAGTTTTGAACACCCTGTATGTTAGAATGTAAAGTGTCTGTACCATTTCTTGGAGTTATATCTACATTCATAACATAGCAAATTTGGAGTCTCTACTTGCAGTATTAACCGAGATATTAATTTCTCAATGATGCAATGATTATGACTAAAAAAAAGAAAAACTTAAATAACTCAAAAACGGCAACATGTAGCTATAGGAATAGTTAATAAAACCTGACATATTTATAGTTGTAGAATCCAAAAATGAATAAAAAATTATATCATTCTATATAAAATAAGAAAGTTGACATCCACTTCCGGTCAACCGGAAGTGATATTTTGGTTAAGGTATTTTACATTTATAGTTCCAATCGAACAGATACTGGTGCCAAAATCTCAAATATAAGTAAATAATAGAACATCATAAACTTTTAATGAACCAGTTACGTGGAAATACCCTGTATAATATCGCAGTATAAATTATTAACATCAAAAACTAATTACGAAACAAATTTGACCGCCTGAAGAAGGTCTCCAGTGTCTTTTACCCATTAAATTATACCAGCAATTCCAGTATCTTAGTACCCTGCACTAATCTGTACATTTTGGCTGATTGATCGAAGTAATCCTATGGGTTCATTTTTGGCTTGCTAAAAATTGCTTTGCCTTGCATACACACAAATGGTGTAAGTGTTCTCTGTCATCCCATTACACAGACTGCATTCTGATATCTCCAGTATTGCTCCTAATTTTCTGTAGAAGTCATTTCAGTGTATAGGGTCCTGTTGGGAAACCTGTTGTGATGCAAAGGTGGTTCCTACTGAACTGCAATAGTCCTTCAGCCTTCTTTTCCGACAATTTCTTAATAAAGGTCTTGCCATGAATTTGCCTGATTGTTTAATACTTTCTTTTGTTTCTCTTTGACCAAATTCCTCCAATCCAACTTGAGTTGTTCTCGTGCTATGTTTTTAGACACTCCTAAAATAGGTGCTGGGCCTGCATATGAAGCAGATGATTCCTTCTCTCTAACTCACTGGTTCTTTAGTTGCCTATGCACGTATAGCAAAGAGTTTTTTATTTTATTTTATTCTGCTTAGTTTCGGTAAACGGTTTTTTTTTTCCGAGACCGTAATCATTTAGAATTAGCAAAGCAGATTTAGCTCCGTGAGGGCGCCTGACAGGTAATAAATTGCTTAAGCTTTATTTACTTCGAAAAAAAAATACATTCCCAAACCAATCTTGATTGTTTCTTAGGATTCACTAGTGCCCTTATTATCGTCTGGTTGTCTGTTGCTGTATATCTCCGTTCATTTCCAGAAGCCATAGTGCTAATTGATTTCAGTCGCACAATGCAATATTGCGTATACGTATGCGTATGCTTGAAAAACCGTCGCATATTTTCTTAGTGGAAGGGTGGTCATTGTATTTCTCACACCGCTGAAGATTCCAGCCTTTGATCTACCTGTAAACCACATCAATTCTGCGGAGCCGTTTTTGTAGTTGGATTGATTCCAGCTTATCCTATTCGTGATTTTCACCTCGAAATTTTGTTAAAAGGATATTTCGCAATCATGTGATCTAATGGTTCGCAGCTCTACTTAGAACACCATAAATGTTAATCCTACGTTGTTAGGTATTCCGTCATGCTTATAGGGTGTGCCCGAATAAAGTTGATATTCAGTAGAAATGTGACCTTATGAACTTTTCCTATGAAATATAAGGGTGAGAAAAGGTGACGCGAGTTGAACATAATATCTTATCAAAGGTATGGTGTGGGTAGAGACACATATGGAGCGTAGGTGTGAATGAGCAGGGCTAGCCCGTTTTGGCCCAGGCCAGACCGAACAATTTCAAATGTGGGCCAGACCAGGGCTTTCTAATAATGAGACGAACGGCCAATCAGGTCCGTTCGGCGCACTACGCCCGTTCGTCTCATCAAGTCCATAGGGTTCTTCAATCTTCTTCAGGTCAAATTTGTCTCGTAGCTAGTTTTCAATCATAATAAATCATTATACAGTACTATTTGTATTGCATAAAATGAAGGATATACACCTAGGTATGTGTTATTGACATGTTACAATTAATAAAATTGCACCGCATTAATTTGTGACCATTATCATACCACTGGATCTATATTTATCATAGTATTGATTTAATATGAATCTTTTACAGGTTAAGGCATAATTCCATTTTAATATCGGTGTACAGTACTTGTTTGTTCACATTGATTAAAATAACAATCATCATTTAACTGCAAGATGTAGATAGTAAATTATTTAATAAGACCCAAAATTTTAAGGTGAACTTCTCTCTCTGAGAAACAACAGGCACTTAAGCGGAATTTAATAATTAATGTTATGGGAATTTACTGATTATCTTTTACAATAAAGAGCCAACTACTGCTTATATTTGTGCCAAACTATTAAGAAATAGATACACAATTCGTCAAAATCACAACAGATGAGGTTAATTTTTAATTACTTCCATAAAATTTCGTCATAATCTTATTAAGGAGCAACAAAACTTTTTATTTTGTATTAAATAAGTCCACACTATAGTTGTCAAATAAACAAGAACCTGTATTAGAATTACATCATCTTTGTATGCATAATAGGTTATATCTATAGGTATCTGTCTTAGGATTCCCCACAATTTGATTTAATATTATTATAATCGGTGAGGATTTATTCAGAAGCCGCTTAAGATACTAGAATATCACTGGAAATTTATGCCCGTTACTGTCATTAATTATATATTAAACTACCTATGCAAATTATCCTTATATAAGTTTCTTTAAAGATACGCACATTTATAATCAATATAAATGGCCATTTTCTTGTTCTACGTAGGTAGCTATACTCTACATTTATTCTAGAACTATTATCCATTTCTAGGTATGAATTGGCCTTCCTTCCACAAGCATGCACTTTATTTTATAAAATAAACATCCTTTACTAATTAATTAAAACATTAGACATATGAATATTAAGCACTCATATTAGTAGTTATTTATGTTGTAGTTAAATGCAAAAATTGTATGAAATGAATATCTTAAGTTATTTTCAAATAAAGAGAGGAAGCAAATATGATTTACAATTTTTGAGCGTATCTATTTTAGTAAGAGACACGGGTTGGATCTCAATCACGCGCAAAATATTACCTACACATAACATCTTAATAACACCGTACGTACGCAATTATTCACAGAGGATTGCATCAATAATGAAGCATTATCCGGAAGTTCCGGTCTTGTTGCACGTGCGGAGCGCCCTCTCTGGTCGCCGATATTAATGCGCAGCCACGACGGAGACGACATCCGAGCGGCCATGATTCAAAATGAACGATGTTCGGACTTAGACCAAGTTTGTGCAACTTCGGAGCGCCCCGTTAAAGAAAGAAGGATTTATGGGGTGTTTTTTTCCCTTATTTGAGCCGCTTGCTTCCTTCCTTCCATACATCGATTTGTCTTCTTTTTGTCGTTTAACGTTTAATAATGATTTATTAGAGGGACAGGCCTTTGATCACCTGCATAAGACGCCGAAATGACCTCTTAGATGATGAAATATTTTTTGTTTGCGAGGAAACATTTTTTTTCTAGTTCTTTCTTTTATTTCGTCTGGCGAACAATAAAGGTGAAAGCTGAAAGTGTTCCTAAGAAGAATTCTTGGAGATCGAAATGACTGCGAAGATTTTATTGTTGATTAAGTAGTATCCATCACGTTTATTAAAAGATAAAAAAAGTGAAGAACAAACACTTGGTTAGTTGCTCCGATATACAATTATACGAATGTACTTTCCAATCGCGACATATATTTTCTCCGTCACTAGGTTTCACTTATGCATTAACGATGACGTAGAAGCACCGACTGTACTTGTAAGGGATTTGAAGGAATAGCCATGTTTGGATATGCAGCCAAAAATTTAATTAAACGAAATTCCTTTTACTGTCTATTTAAACTGTTCGTATTTAAAACGATAATAGTGTTAACTGAGAAAGAGTTAATTTTTTCCTCAATGTAGGCGTTAGCCAGACAGCGTCCTCAAAGTCTGCAAACTTTAAGGACATTATCTCTATCCAATTTACTTTATAATAAAATACATTTCAGCAGTGTGAAGCAATTAAGTAATTCTAATCTGTTAATTGACACTTTTGTAATAGTTAAGTCAGTTAGTTTAGTGCGGAACAACCCATCTACTGCGACCACTAAGGTTTATTGTAGAACGGGTGTTATCATAAAATTCGCCCAAGAAGTGGGCCCTTGCTGAATAAGATTGTTTTCAGATCTTCTAGGGAAGGATCAACCTTCTCAAAGTTTGCATACCTGCTTCCAGTGGCAGCAGAGCAGTGGCTGAAAATATGCTGAACTGTTTACTCGTTTTCTAAAGACCGTCGGCATTCTCATTGGAGAGCCCAATTCTGTGTACTTTCTGTGTTTATAGTGACTTGTAAAGACAGAGACAATTGCCTTGATCAAGTACCCAAATTAAGAATAAATTATTAGCTATCCTCTATACCTATGTTTAGGGTATGTTTACAGCTCCAGATCAGTTTATAGTTGCATTTATGTGCCTCTACTTTTAGCACTACAATTACTGAATTTGTTTATTGATTTCTAATTGTAATTTTTATCCAAAATCTCTCTAATACACATTTCACTGGAGTAAAGTTCAGCCAGAAAGATCGTTGTGTGTTGTCCAAGGTTGTAATGTCTTCTGACTCTTGGACTGCGACAAAATATTTCTCTGCCTATGTTCGAATTTCGAACCGTTCGTATACCAGCAAGTGTCTATCTGCATTTTTTCGTTGAATCTCTATTCCTCTCTATTTGGGAAAAAAGTTAGTGAAGTATGAAAAAACCTGTTATCCACACAGACATATGGCGATTGATTCGCTATTTGCCAAAGGCGAAGTTCTGTTATTCTAGCCTTTCTTTTCACAACAATGTGCGAGGAAGGTAAGCCCAAAAGAGCTTCTAGCACAAATGACTAGGAAGAAAGCATTGCTCCGGTGATTGTCACACTTGCGATCCTTTGAATGGACATAAGTTTTACTGTGGCTCTGGCTTGTTGCGCCTTTTGCCACCAAACTATTGCTTCATAGCTTTCCATAGTTGGATAATGGACTAATTTTGGAGATATCCCCAAAATTTCCCACATATCCCTCAGCATGCTCATAAGGATAGCCTTGCCTTACGAGAAATGCGGATTCCATGATAGTACCTTATCAAATAGCACGCTTAAATATTTTACAATATCTACAGATGCAAGCTTTACACCTTGAATAATGGGTGGTATTAAGTGCTCCACTTTCTTCTTCCTAGTGAACAGTACTACCGGAGTTTTGTTCGGGTTAATGCTCAGGCTTCTCTTGCTACACTAACTACAAATGTCGTTAATCACATCTTGGAGTGCCAAGGAAATTTCCCTCTCCCGATAATCTTAATAGTATTACAATATCATCCGCATATGCCTGCACATCGTCTCTACACGCATCAATAATAGCCAGCAGGTCGTTCACTAGTTTTATAATAAGACTACTAAATCAACACTAAACCTACATCATACTCGGATGAATAGCTCAATTATATCTTTAACTTATCCATTTCAATGAAATTAAACATGCTGAAGGCTATGGAAATATAATTTTATAAAGGTATCAGACAATTCATTTAAAATAAAAAAAAAACTGTGTACAACAGGCCGATTATTGAAGGAGTATTAGTTCAGTTGAATCCATTAGTTATGATATTGCTGGAATAGTAGAATCCACATCTGCAACCGAATGAAGAATTAGCTTTGAAACGAATCTTCTTTTCATGCTAATTTTTATTTATTGACATGCGCCACGCATATGCGAAAATATGTTTACAAAAGCATTCTTCTTTGACCTGCTATATCAATAACATAAAAAATAAACCACTGACTGGAAGGTAATATTTTCATTTCTTTTGTTCCGTGAAATATTTTTCTCTTTGGTGTGTAACTTTTAGTCCACCAAAGCGTTTCCATCTTGTGTATTGCTTGGCCCCTTCAACTTCTTCGACAAGTTCAAAAAAAAAATGTTCGATGATAACGCCTTATGATAGGAAAATTTATTTTTATTAACCATTTTGCTTGGTCTTCTTGTTTACTTGACGGAGTAAAGACTTGAAGTTCATCCATAATAAAGCATAACGACACTTTCTAATGTGCTTAACTAACTAAACTTAAGTAAGTAAACAATTCGACATAGAATGAGTATTGAAAATAACAAATCTTTGAGTGAGCTGCGAAGTGGGACACAATTTTCCATTACGTTAGCGTATGTGTGCATACAAGGATACACTTATTTTGTCTAGACTAAACTGGTTGATGCTAACGCACCTAGGACAAACTACTTTTGTTTGGGTAAATCTAGTTGAACCTGTCACACTTAGGAAAAATAATGTGGCCCAGCAAATATTAATACTAATAAAGTACTAATTCTCAAATCAGATTTGACCAGTAACATATATGGTAAATGCATGAGGATCTAAGTGCAAGACATGTACCTTCTCGGATTAAACAGATTTTATCTTCATAAACTACTGCCGATTTCTGACTATTGTGTGATATTATCCATTGTTTATTTATCGAACACATTTTCAAATCAAGACTGGTTTGGGAATGTATTTGAGAACTGAATAGCATGGCAGACCGAAATAAAATCACTTTACTATGTGTGCTTGGATCTTTGGCAATCGAAGCATACGAAAAATTCGGTGAGTTACCAAGGAAGGTCTCCTCCGCTTCATATATAGACCAAGAACCTGTTCTAGGAGTGTCCAGAAACACAACACGAGAGCAGGTAAGAAGTTGGTTAAAAAAAGCACAAACAACAATGGGATAAAAAACCAAGCAAAATCATGGAAAGGCATTTATTAAGGGACTATCAAAGAAGAAGACCGAAGAACTACTGCAGCTCACAATTAATAGGAATCATTTTCGCATTGCAATAGGTCTCCTTACAGATCATTACGCACTTAAAAATATCTACAGAAAATTGAGATGAACACTGGAGATATCAACTGCAGACTGTATAATGGGATGACAGAGAACGCTTACCACATTCTGTGTGATTGCGAGGCTCTGTGCCCAAAAAGTCAGGCAATTTTTGGCAAGCCAAAAATGAAGAGAATGAATAAAGAAGTTTACTTCGATCAACCAGCCAGAGACCAGAAACAGATTAGAACAAGATACTAGGATACTGGAATGGCTGATACAGAGGCACCCTGTAATACTTTTCAAGCAATTTGGAATAATTTCAGATAAGAAGGATTCGTTAATGATGTGACACAACAGTAGTATTAGGTAAGGAATGCTGTTACTTATTACATGAATGAGAACATTATCCAAATCGGCTGAAAATAATTTCACAGGACAGGGTTCCCACAAAACAAAATGCTGTTATCAAAACTTGTCTCTTTGTTAATAATTAATAATAATAAAATATTCTTTGTAGCAAGTGTTTATCATTTTAGACAAACCACGAACGTAAATATGTAAGTAAATGGTTGTTAACTACTGTAAAAGTTAACAGTTTTTGAAAAGCATTGGTGTTTTGCGTTTATTTACGCTGTTGGGGGTAGTTCCTGTTTGTGATAGTTGACATATATTTTCAAAGGATAGGTTTGGATGAAAGACTATTAAAAAAAAAGATGAATGAATGAACTAAAATATCTTTTTTTGTTACAAATGAGTTACAAAATGTGTTTTAGAATTCTTATCTTACAGCCTATCTCAGCCCCAAACATCAGAGATTTTAGTTGAATGCAAATTAGCTAATGAAAGCTAGTTTGTAGAGAGAAAGATTTTATAAGGACTATTTTGCCAATACATAAACATTTTACCAATTCATGGACAATGTATTTACTACTAATTTTTCATTCAGCAGGCAGTATGATAATAGATTCTTAACAGCGCTTGTTAAAATATGTATATAGCAGCATTTTGCACGCTCGTGTAGCTTTCTATAACACTATGGAGTACACGCATATACTTGTAATACATATGTATTCTCATATAGGCAAGTAAATAGAAATAATCCGGCGATAATGACAATTTAATATTAATATTGTCCGCATGATTTACGGTTGCCCGTGGAAACCGACTGCGTTATTTATTGCCCGGATTTTTGTTGCCTTCGCACGTCCTGGTGTCCGTTTTAATTGAGACGACCGCTTTATGATCTATAGCCGTGTCGACTTAGCCGAGAATCTGTTCCCTACTCAAATACATCTGATAGGGTATTCATGTATTACGAATTAATGTATCTTGACAAATAAAAATATATTTCCTAATGTGGTGTAGAGATAAGTGTTGTTTATAGTAGTTCTCAGAGGAAATGAGTAGCAATTTAAACCTAAGTAGGAAAATATCCTGCACGTTAGTTTTTCTTTCAAAAAACTGGTCAGATTTAAAATATTCGCCTACATAACTTTAATATTTAATATGCAATGAATTATCTTAAATTTAGTAGATTTATTTAGTGACAACTTGATCAAGCGAAAAAGTATCTCTTTTTTATGGATTTATTATATTTAAAAAATATTTATCGCTTAAATCGTTTGATTTGTTCGGTTTCGAAAGCAAAGCAAATACCCAGGCTTTCTTCGTCGTCCGTAGAGGAGCCCAGCTTTGTTTTACAGATCAAACACTGTAGATTCGATAGTATGGTAGTTATGCATAAATTAAAAAAAAATACAAATCACGGTTTATTTTAAAATTAAAATTATACATTTTCACTTAATAATGCCTAAATTAGATTGTAATTTATTATAACTCCCTTTTTCTCCTGTTAAATAAAATAATATCCTTTTACTTTGTTTACCACGAAATTAAATTTTCGAAAAAATATCCTTTAAACATTGTTCTACAGGAACAGAAGTATTTGAAAATGGAGAACCTATGGATGTTCCATAAAAAAATTATGATATATTATAATGTATATAGACCATAACCAAACAACACGACTTCTGCGATTATTTTATTGATTTTGCACAATTTGTTTGCGAATATCTTTGTAAATAGATACAGCTTTAGGCCGGTCTTCTAATTCTGGGCAAAGACTTCAAGTTTAAAATATAAAAAGAATCCAAAATATCATTTTTTTTAGGTGTTTCGGTTGATATGGAATGATCCATAAGCCATATACAAAAAGGAATGGGGACAACAAACCAGTTGGAAGGTGAGATATAGAAACAGGTAAACAAATGTTAATGGATCATTAGAGGACATAAAGAAAGCAATTTGGGTAACCTCCCACCAAGCAAAATTCAGTAACAGGGATGTTTTAGCAACGAAACAGCGTTACTCTAAAACTTTAGAACGTTTTTGTTTGCACAATAGTACGTGTGACATAGTCGCCCTCAGAAGCGTCTCCGAAGAAACATTGCGTTTGAATACATTTCGGAAACATAACTGTACCTAAACACTTTATAAAATATCTATGATTTATTTGAAACATTTGTAAGCGGTTACATGCCTAGGTTATAGAAACAGAATTTGAATTATAATTATTTTTTATTGAATTTCTCTCTCTACAATTAGATATATTATTTCGGCTTTAGGATATTTGTTTCACAGAGCTGCTTGATGATAGCTACAGATAAGAAGTGAAAAATGTTTAGGCACCTACTAAAAATATTAAAATACTAACCAGTATAGGTCTTCAGGGTAAAGCTTTACGGTATAATGCTTTCATAATTATGGGATTATATCATTTCCAGTCTATAGCTGAGATTAATTAAATAAGTTCAAAACAAAAAAAAATGTCAACTTCATAGTAATCTGTTGTTATTCATGATTTAAAAGTGTGAATACAAATACATGCAAACACTCCCAACTCAATAAAGTGCGAAAAGGTGTGCATACAGCACAGGTATAGCATACGCAAGCTAGATTAAGATTGAGGCAACCTTTTCAGATCTACTGTGATTCCCTTTCTCCTAGGAGGCGCTCTCTAATTTTGGCCTCCTAATCAACCTATCATCCTTGAGAGCGGCTCCTTTGTGCAGCTGCTAGCTGTGGGGTTCTCCACGTCTATAACTAGAATTCCTGTTCCCGCTAAGCCCTCACATTGGCGCAGCATGTGAACTGGTGTTTTTTCTTCCTCATGGCAGGATCTGCGAGTATCGTCATCTTGCCTGTGTTATACATACGCCTATTTAGTCTAGGGTAACCAATCATCACACCTACTATTATTTCGACAGTCTTCTTTACTCAGTATTAGGTCTTAAATAAATTCAAGCCTTTGTTCCTTTAGAAACTCTTAGCAGTCTTTTGGTAACCTTTATTACCATTCCTTGAACTCATTATATATGCATTCACTGATGAACTTTTTAATTTGCCATTAGGTAGTTGCAAAGGAAGGACTAGCTCTAACGAATGACCTTTACGCCTGGCCATATTATCCGCCGCTTCGTGTACCTCCGCATGCGACTAGATGGGAACCCAGGCCAATATCAGCTTCTTTTGGGCACCCACCCTATCTACGACGCTTATACAGTCCTTAATAGCCTAGAGTCAACACCTCTGCGCACAGATCACTGGATTAGTTTTAAAATCTAAAGGAGAATATATATTGCTATGGAGTTTCCAAATTGCCAAGTGGCATATTTGACATGAATATGTCAGAATTTAGTTTGATAATTTAATAGATCTAGTAAGTGAACTCACCCTATGAAGATATTTTGTTGATGGTTTTATTTTGAGAATTATTATGTAGTTTGTCAATTGACATATGTACATAAAGAAGTGTGATTAAAACATTGATTAGCCGGGTAAAGTTAAGTATTACTGAAGCATAATATAATATATATTTGGCGCATGTAACGTGGAGCAAACTTATATATTAGACATTTGGACATCACAGAGAAAAATAAAGTGATTTATAAAAAATAATAGAGATAGAACAGAAGGAAGTCTACAGGTCATTAAAGGATTTTTTTGCGATGCATATGAAACCTAAGTTGGAAGGTAGAGAGCTAATCGCTGAATTGTTAGTGGAAGTAAGGGATACGAGAATAGGAATTAAATCAAGGTTTAAAGCCACAGAAAATTTATATGATAGATTAAAATGCAAAGATGAAATTGCAAAGAAAAAGAACGGAACATTGGAAAAGAACAATTTGAAAGAAAGCATAGATTTACAAAAGAAAATACGGAAGCTCTTAAAGAAAATTGCGCTGACAGGGAAAATAATGAAGAGACAAATATTATTAGTGAAAAAGGCGATCATTATTATGGAGGAGAATTGACATTTACTTATCAGATTTAAAACAGAATGGTACTGATTTGGACAGTGAAATTGGGATACATAAGGTGGGAGTACAAGTTTAAACGGAATGAGGACGATGACAATGAACAAATTCATAATGACTTATTGAAACGAAAAGAAATAATGGTTACAGTTAAAATATTATTATTTCAAACACTAATACAAAAAGCAGAGTGGGATGTTATGAATTGTAAAAAGGAAAAAGAAATAGATGGTAATGAAGTTTTTTTAGAAAGAAGTTGGATAATATATTTACGGATTGGGAAAGCAAAATTAAAATTTCAAAATTTTATTGACAAAATTTAATAAACTTTTGTTTTGGGGGATAAATGCTATGGCGTTTCCTTATCGCCAGGTGGAATATTTGACATGAATATGTCAGAATTTACTTTGATAATTTAATAGATCTAGTAAGTAAACTCACCCTATGAAGATGTTTTGTTGATGGTTTTGTTTTGAGGATTATTTTGTAGTTTGTCAGTTAAGAGATGTCAACAGTTATGTGAATAAAATATTGATAATAACGATTTGTATACAAAAATAAATAACATATCATTCTCATCTTAGCAAATTAATTACAAATGAGATCGACCTCATATTTCTGCAAATGGCTCACCTCAACTTGTTGCCAGAGTATGTTTATGGTCACACAAAAAAGTTTATGGTGTTGTTTCTACTTAGATTGAAAAGGGCTCGGATGTAGAATTTTTCATCGACTAAGTATAACGCCAAATTTTCATCAAAAGCAAAGGCCAAAAGAGATGTGCAATTGGAGATGCGAAATCAACAGTTCCGAAAGTTACTAAACATGCTTAACAGATCGTACGCACTCCCTTCTATAAACACCGTACCTAGCGTCTTGGTTCCTCAGTTGTACCAGATGGTGAAGGAACAAGTTCGAGAAGATTTGAATGCGGCAACCGAACTAATAATAACTACTGACGATTGGACTTCCATAACTTATGAGAGTTAAATCGCTATAACTGCTCATTTTATTAAAGCTGATTGCCAAATAAAATCATATTTACTGGATTGCTTTGCTTATACAGGAAAACACCACCAAGAATTTATCACACATGGCACACACTTTAAGTCTAATTATACAGGCAGGTTTAATACGCTTATAGCAATGGTTTTCAAGAAAGAATAATATTCTTTGTGCATTTGGAACTCATGTACGAAATGACGACCGCTCGTTTTCAGACACTTGACATATACGCAGACACTTACATAATATGTAAGTGTCTGTGTTTTGCTACTGCTTTATATCGTTGGTATGTTATTAATATATTATTGCTGTTATAGACTATATAAGATTGTAACTTGTAAAGATATTTTTCACTATGATTTTTATAATTGTAAATGATCTGACATTTCTAAATGTCATAGGCAACCAAATGCATTACAATTTAAACAACATCAATTGATGCAAAAAAAAAAACGTTCAGTTGGCTTATTTTATAAAAACTTATAAATTTTATAAAGACTTAAAGTTTATGCTATAAGTACCATTCGATAGGTAATTAGAAGATACATTTGCTGGCAAGTCAAAAAATATGGGGTTCTATTTAAATTAATCAAGTTTTAGTTCTTATTTCAACAGTTTTAATTTTTGTACACCTTCATGGGATAGCAAGGTTATATAATGTGTCTACGAGTGAAGTTGACAATAGCTATAGTAGACGAAAAATTTTCGAATTGGAATTTCATATTTGAGAATTTTTTAAAATTTCGATTGATTCGATTTTTTTAAATCCAGTAGGCCTTCGCAGCTGCGCCAAAACTGGTTTCGTTTGAGGTAAAGTATCGCAGTATGCCAAAATGTTACTAAGTACTAGGAAATGTTGTTCAAAATAAAAGTTATGACGGCATGCAAATTTCCAAAGTCATCAGCCCACTTTGATAAAATTCATTGTTTGTCAATTTCGTTTCAGGTAAAACACTATTTTTATTCAAAAATTGGTTAGGGCAAAAAGTTATAGAGTTAACTTTTAGACTGATCGGCCTACTTTGATAATAATGATGGAGTTTATAATAGATCGAAAAAACTAATCATGTAGTAGCAGGCCATCAATATTAAAAATTGCATAACTCTATAAATTTTAACTCTAAACATTTTTGCTTGGTAACATATTAAACTAGTGTGAACGCAAAAAGTGCTTTACCTGAAACGAAATTTGCAAATAATAGATTTTATCAAGTAGGCCGATGACTAAAAATTTACACACCGTCATAACTTTTCATTCTGAACAAAATTTCTTGATAATATTTAAGCCTACTGTGAACGAAAAAGATATTTCACTTGAAACGAAAACATTTTTGACTGCGCTACAAGGTACTACTAGATTTTAGAAACTCGAAAGCAAATGATAAATAAGTTTCAGACTAAGCAAGACCTTTTTTTTGTCTATTATACCTATTGTCAACTCCATCCGTGGAGACACTGTATACTTGGGTTGTAAAATATTGTCTACGGTTTCACTATAAATTTCGTTTACATAACTTAAAAACTTCTTAAATATTTGAAACATGAAAATTAGGTTAGATTTTCACAAAATTTAAATTATCTAAAAAATCTCAGACACTTATTTTGATCGGAGAATCAAAAAATGCAATGATATGCATGGCATTCCATTTACAAAAATATAACTTAAATACTTTCAGGGCTTTTAGAACATCCTGTGTAATATGAAAATAATTCTAGAATATAATTATAATAGACCCTAATATACCCCAAGGCTGAAACTTTTCAAACGCCTCGTATTTTGTTCATATATTCCGCGCCGTATAGAGTGAATAACCCTGTACATTGAAACGGATTATGACGTTTAATATGGTAAGAAAATGCTTTCCTTGAAATAAGAAAGAGATAATTTTGAAATTTTTCATTGAAATAGTTTCTCTCTGTTGGCACGAAGCTCAAATAATTGTCCTTTATTCCACCAGCAAAACTTATTTCAAATATGAGTAATTATTTTGTAGAGGCATAAAAAGCAAACATTCGACAATAGACAATCTGTCGATTTCCACTCTTCAATATTCCATTATAGGCGTAAAATCGGTGCGAGACGCTATCTGCCGGCCCGAATCTTAATGAAGGATGGTTGCATGTTATGTTAGCGCCTTTAGTTTATGTGCGCAGTACACACGCGGAGAGAGGAGCTCCGGGACCTGGAAAGGAGTCCGCGAGAGAAAGAGAACCCCGCGCCCCTGACAGAGACGAATGGGTTTCATTTCACGCTGGGCCTCCCGCCGCCTCGCTCTCCGCTCCCCTCCGACAGCCCCGCATGATTTACCGGGCTACAATGTGGTAACCCATGATTTATGGCTGCCGAATGGCGGGCTCGCGAGTGGTGCGCTTCAAAACCCCCGGACCATGGGCGGTTTCCACTCTTCTACTACAACTATTTGGATATTTCGTTTATTTTCTTTTCGTGTTACCGGTGCTTGAATCGCCGGATTTTTCTTCGGCATTCGTTTTTGTTTCCGTTACTTACCTCCACTGGTTCGCCTATTCGTTCTTCCATTCCGCACTGTAATTACTTTTTATCTCGAACTGTACATATCTGAATACAGCATCAATAACCATACACGGCTATCACTTCACTAAAGCTAGGGATTCCAAGGAACGTCCGCGCGCGGAAACCGACCGTCCAGAATATCAAGAAAATACCTTGTAATAGGTACCGATTGCCAACTTCTTCACGAAAAAATTATCCACGACGTTGAGGTAACCTGATATCGACAATATTACAGGTAAGAATATATTGGAATAAGTATGTTGTTACTGCTACAACTACAACAAGGATTTGGAAAAAAAACATGGCAAGTTTTTCTTTGGTTGTAACATTTCCAAAATGCTTTAAGTAATGTTGTTCAATTCTCAATTCTATTTTCTTTACTTCGTCGCTGAGCATAAAAATTATGGCGGTCTGCTGTCATATTAGATGTAACATTTTCAATATAGTAAATATATTAGTGAATCGAACTAATAGTAATAAATAAAATACGAAAAATCATCTATATAGTTTATATGCAGGGTTTAGCAAAAAATGATTTTATATAAAAAAAATTAAAAAAACCCGCTTTTTCTTAAACTAATACAAATTATTTTAATATATTTAAAGTAAGTCCAAAAACTATTGCAAAAAAATACGTCTCGCGTATTTCGTTAGAAGTTATTCAAAGAATGGAAGGTGGAAGTAAATAGTTATAAATTTTCTTAAGATCACAAAGAGATGAGCTGGAAATTGCGAAACAGCTGCTAGTAATAAAAGAATTCCTGTATGCAACTGCTCTCTCAGCGTCAGTAGAACGAATGTTCAGCTCTTTTGATTTTGTTCACTCGGATGTTAGGATTGGTTTAGGAAAAGAAGGAAAACTAGTATTTTTGTTCAAACTATATAATGAAAACGAAAATACATAAACTGAAACAAGTTTATTAGTGTTGTGATGAACGTAGCTTTCATTCATATGTATAGCTGTGAGTGAAAATTGCAATGCGAAGCGAACGAATGAAGTGAAGCCTATTCTCAAAGTTGCCTTCGCGGCGTGAACGTATAGTGTAGGTGACGATGCCTTCACCGTCATTCGTGGTAGATAGTTGGTAGTGCGTGCGCAATGCATATAGTCACTTGAGAATAAGTCTCGTTTCACTCTTTCGTCGGTTTCACACTGCATATTCACGCGTGAAGGCAATATGAGAAATTTGCTTCATGCACAACGCTTCATTCACTCACGTAAAGAATGAAATATACTGCTTGAAGCCCTGCTATGATACGAATGATCTGCGGTGAATGACTTGTATGTGTGATAATGATGTACTTCTATTTTATTTTTTAAAAGTGTTGTATTCCAGTTTTAACTTTAGAGAATAATTATGTTGTTGTATTGTTCTGAATAAAAAAAAATAGTTTCAATTAATTCAATATTTCAATTTTAAAGATCAAGTAATTTCAATTAGTTGATATAAATCAGCCCAATCCTGTTTATATGTATAGAAGTTCTGCAGAAATCTTCAACTTATTATGTTTAGGGGTATAATCTTTTGCATTTTGTCATACACCACATACTAAAACAATTACTTCTTTCCCCCTCTATTATTGAATTTTTGATTCAATTTTACAATCAATTTTTACCTACAAACTCAGTATATATCCTTTCAATGCTTACGAGGCACTATTTTTATTATAGCGCAGGTATAACATATTAACCATCTAATCTAAGTACTTTAATTTGCAGGTATCACACTCAAAAGCACAGGTTTGAAAGAAAATGTTAAAATTAAACAAGTGAAACCGCTAAAAGAAGTAAGTATAATAATCTGGATTTAGTCACTATAACTGACTAGTATAGAAATACACTGTATTTGATTCCATCATATAATAAATGTGTAATCCCACTGACACTAAGTTGCAAAAGAATATGAAATAAATTAGTTCGCGTCTATCTTCTGCTGTTACAAAAATAAACTAATTTAATCGTTTTAGAGAATATTACATCTCTTGTCTCTTCCCAGCAACGGTATTGGTAAAAAAATCAACAGTCTTACCCTGCACTCAATTATTATTTCACAAAAAAATAATTTACAACAACATTCTTATTTACCAACTCACCATAATGAAAAAGTTTAATGGGGATGTTTTTATCCTTAGAGAAATAGTACTGTACTATTGTCGATAACAATATTTATAATTTTGTTATTAAGTGATTTTTTTAAACTTAAATACATCAAATTTTCAAATTTTTATAAAAGCTAGTAGCCGACAAAATATTTTTTTATTTTCTGCCTTTCACTATTACGTCATTATTCTTTTTTTTAATGATGATGGTCAAGTGGTTTTTACGTATCTTGTATAATGATTACGCTCATTATTCCAAAACAAGTAGTGTAGATTTGATGATTTAAATGATAGTGTTGCCTGGTTGGACACCAAATCAGCAATGTTTCTGAAATAGGAAACTGGAGTAGAAAAGAAAAGCTGCTTATCTTGAAGATTATGTCGGATCTGCAACTATATTTAGAAACACCATCACACCAACACATCCTTTATGATGTGAAGAAGCCGATTTTGTAAATTACACTCACAGAAAGGGAATCTGTGCACCTAAACTACACAGGCATCGTTCTAGTATTCTGTAAATAAGGAATTACTAAGTAAATGTAGTACAAAAAACGTTTGCAATGGATAGGTTTTTCAAATATGTTTTTGTGTTTTGATTCAAAAAGGGTCAATGTCAGTTTTTCTTGAAAATGCAATCTACATTGCTAAGGATTGCATGTACCGTTAATGTAGTTTTGCCCTAAAATTCCGTTTGCAAAAAAAAAAAAATACATTGCCTCATTTTGCACCAGGTTACAAACTTATTACCGTTATAAATTGTGCTAAACCTAACTATGATGCGCTTCAAACGATTATATACTTTATTACAAAAATTACGACAAATTTTGTCGTACACTTTTATTTCTCTAAATTATTTGACTGTTAGTCTCCTGTTTATTAAAATATAAATATTGTAGCAAACCTTTCCAAAAATTAGATGAAAATATTGAATATACAGTTGTAAATTTTTATAAAATTTGTAACCAAACTTATAAACGTTAGGCACAATTTGGTGCGTTTCTTTGCTTTAAAATATACCTGGTACATACATTACTCTAAATTATAGCAATGTGTATCACAAATGTAACAAAATTTACTAAACTGTTTTTTGTTTGGCTGCGTTAACATAATTCTGGAGAATAATTCTTAGCAGGTGCGATAAACAATCAAAATAAATAATATAGAAAGTATGTATTAGTTAATTAACTACCAATTAACACTTAACAAACTACTTTTAGATAACGTTGTATATCTGAAGCTTCCTTTGTGCATACACGCCGTATAACAACGGACAACAAGCTTTTTAAGCAGTAGAACACCAAGCGCCCTCTTGTGGTGTCGGAAAAGAGTACATAATGTAATTTTCAGGACGGATGTGTTGCGCTAAAGGTGCTCTACCACGTACTGCAGGAGTGCTCTGGTGTTTTCGCTCGCAAATTATTAAATAGACGGAGTTGCAGGGGATTTGTTTCGTGAGGCTAACATTTATCACAACTACTGAAATTTCAACAACACCCAATGTTTCTGCTGCCGTGATGCAATTATTTCGTGTTTTTTTTTTGCTACGCTTGATTAATTCATTTACGTAGTAGGGAATTTATTACAAAATATATATGTAAGTGTGTGTGACACGACTAGAAATGGAAATGTCGTCATTCAAACACGAATTACCATTATACTTCTCGGCATTGCATGGGAAATCCACTAAGTCGTTTTTGTTTGAAAAAGTTTGTGAATACGAGTTCTGTATGTATACATGCTTTTGTAGCAGTTTACTCGAAAAATATTTACAACTGACGCGAGGAATATTTAAAATACGAACGCAGACAACAGTAAACTCTTACGAAACCGTCTGTTGAATTTGGTTCGGACGAAATTTGATATATCTAACCAACCTAACCGGTTCCCTGTAGAATTCCCTTTTGCTTCGTCTGTTTTTACATATTCATATAAGTTTACGTTATTCTGTTAGGTATAGAAAGAAAAAAAATGGACATCCACGCAAACAAACAATCATTTACATACATGTGTGTATCGGAATTTCGAATCAAAGTGTTCGTTATTGCGTGGGAACTAAGTTCGAAAAAAGCAGTATTTTGCAATTTCGCAGCGGTATTTGACACTCCAGGTGCCTATTTAAGTGTCCTTTTAACCGTTACGTAACGCGAAACTGATAAATTTTACATTATTTATTTCGTGTTAACAATGATAAAAAAATATTTTGTATCGGACTAGGAGTTGTATGAACGACTTTTTTCCACGCGATATTCAGACTTACATCATCGATGCTACCTTATTTCTTCTTGTAGAAGTTCAGATCCAAGAAGAAGTTCAATCCAACTATATACAAATCCGCAATTGTCAACAAAATGCCAATGAATGTTGTGTGGATTATTTTTCTATTCCACTATTTTCTGGTCGTTCCCAAACTATTTGACAATATTTTTTTCAATATCAGACTATTTTGACCATTACTAAGTGTACGAGATTAAAACTCTCGCGATCAAGTTGCAATATCTTTTTATATCTATTAAAAGATCTTTCCACGTCAACTGACGTTACATGAGCTCTTTTGAACGCCTTTACTTTAGTAAGGGTTAATAACATAAATATCGTCATTACCGAAATTTCCATCTGGAATGTTGCAAAAGGGACTTTAATTTTTCTAATTCCGGATTATTTTCGAACACTTGTTCAATTTTTTATTTGATTTATTGTCCAAATGCTGCATCTATACTTTAGTTCAGTTTATGTGTATCTTTATCTGCTATTGCTAGACTTTTCAAGAAAATTAAACTTTGACTTTGAAGTCGATTTGGACATGTTTGTTTTAACATGTTGTTTTCATTACTTATTTTTTCGCTCTGATATTGCAGCTGCGGTATCATATAACTAGAAAAGCACGTCTTTGACTGTAATAACAGGATGGGGAAACTAAAAAATCAAGTTGATCATCTCTTAATAGAACATAAACACTATCCGAAATATTACAGATATCCGAACTTTTAGGGGCCAGACGTAAACTCCGATCACATACTGGTCTTAGCAAAATTAAAACAAGAAGTGCCAACAAAGCCAAAGACAAGAAGAGTGTAACACTGAAGAATTTTCCAACGAAGACATTGTAACGAAAATAGAAGAAGATTAATACACTATGCAGAATGAAGATAACCAGAACGAGTTTGATTAAATAGGGAAAGCGATTCAAGAAAGCTTGCAACATATGCGATAGATTTAGAGAATCCAAATGAAACAGAGATTGATTTATAGAAACCTGTAGAAATAGACCAAATGGGGAGAATGGGAAAAGGCAGAGTGAATTGAGAAATACAATAAGAAATTGTGCAGATAAAAAAGAAAGAATTACATAAATAAGAAACTGGAAATAATGGAAGAAAGTACGAAGACAGAAATGAGGAACTTTTACCAAAACGCAATGAGAACAAGACACACAGGTCAGAGAGTGAATCTTATTTTGATGAAGTTCTAAGTATTGGGAATTATGAAGTATACAATGAGGACTTAAGGGTACTAGACGACAACGAATTGGAAAAAATAGACTAGCTAACAGACCAAAAGAGAGAAGAATGCCATAAACTAAAAAATAAGTATTCCCGCAGAAGTCCTTAAATGTGTAAGAAGAAAAATGAGCGCTTTAATAAAACACATATGGTATGGTATCCCACTTGAGTGGAAAAACGCTCGATAAGAGCAATTCCAAATTAGGGAATAAAGCTAACTGCGCAAACTATAGAGGTCCTTCACTGGTTAATGTTCAGATACAAAGTTTTAGCAAGAATTATTAGAAAGAAAGCTAAGTCCTTATCATAATAGTTTAGTTGGAGAATATAAGGAGGATTTTAGAGGTGGATGGTCAACAACCAGCAATAAATACTACTAAATCAAAGCAAACCAAACGGATGCAACAACATAGTTCAGCATATTAAAGCACAAAGGTTGACTTAGTCAGGACATGAAAGTAGGATGCCAGAACAGAGATACACCAAAAGAGTATTGAAAAGGAGTAGAGAGAAAATAAAGAGTAGAAGCAGGAATTGTTGGCAGCAGATTTAAAAACTATCCCATCTGGTGATTACAAAAAATTCTGGCGACAAATTTAATCCCGGGTAGTTGTCTTTCCATATTTTTATTCGAATTGGCTCCTTTAGAATACTTTTTAATTGGAACATCGCCTTTTGAAATTCATGCCTGGCAGTTCCTGCGATCTTGTAAAATGCGTGAGCAAGGCAAATCACGTGAAACAGTTTTGTGTAGAATTCTTTCAACGATTTCACGATTATCAGCATAAATGGTGAAATTGTGAACAAAAGAACATATTCGTATACTCATTAAAAAATCAAGCTATGATTTTATGGTTATATTTATACAATAGTTGGACGTTCAGGAGAAATGATTTTGATAAATTTTCAGAGAGCTTTCCAACAATGGCATTAGCGACATACCTTCCCAGGCCACATCATTGATGCACATTTAAATTGTACCGCTTTTAAAGTCGTTGCGTATTCCTCGTCTTTGTATCTTGGTAAAGATAAGGCAGATAAGTTTTTCGAATAGCACTTTCGTTCGGCATTTTGAGATCGGTACACTTTTCCAAAAGTACTTTTAATTCCAAATTATTGATTTTATAAGATAGAATATCATCCACGCACCAAGCGGGTCAAAAAAATTGACTCAGCGCAAATCGAAATAGATGAAGAAATAAATGCCTGTATTAACTTTTTTCTTATTACAAATTTTCTTCGAGATATCGCAAGAAAGTTTGGTCAGAGATTTACGCAAATATTTCTTCACAAATTTACGTTACACTTTCGGCATGTTTATCGTGTAATACTTTGACGTATCAACAATATACACCATTAGTATAAACTTGGGAAAGGAATGTTAAGAATTGTAATGAAAGCCTTGGTCTAAGAAACAAACTCGTAAACAGACAAGTTGAATTCATGGAATTTGCGGTTTTCTATTAAAATAGAAAACTTAATTGATCAGTTTTTCTATAGAGTAGTTTTGTGCATCACTTACACTTATATGAAACTATAGTAGAATTAGAATCCAAAATGAAAAAAATTAATTAATTATATAACATTAACCATTAAATAGTTATTAACAAATAAAATATGCAACAAAAATGTGTAAAAAGGATAAATATGCATAAAGATACATTTTTTCTAACATATGCCGGTATATGGAAAATAGAAGTCGTACTAATCATATCCACCTCGCCCAAAACAAATTTTAAAAGCTTCAAACGAGATGTAACAAGGCATAGAAACAAATACGTAAGTGCGTATAAATCCAAGCTCTAATGATTATTGTAGTTAACCGTCTGGTTGAGTTTGTTCTTGGTTTATAAGCTGCTTTCCCACTACTGTCATATAAGTAGATTGCAAATCCTTCTACAATAAATAAATATAATTAAATATTAGTATTAAAAGATTGTTTGTATAATCGAGATCATGTTTAGCTTGTTTTATAGTCACTTTCAATGAATTACAGTTTTTGAAATACCGATATTATCAATTAATTACATTATGTTATTTATTACTAGTACATTAATATAATTAATTAATACATATTTGAGTGTGATATATCGCATTGCAATACACCTCTCACTCTTTGAAGAAATTGATTAATGGATGCTAGCATCCAAATAAATCCAAAACATTACCGTCTAGTAGCCATATGTTCCAATAAAGACGACCTACGTCGTCCTTTTTGTCTGTAAAGTGGTGGCTGTGTGCTCCCTTATTTATTACTCTCTTTCCCCAGAATGTTATTGACACGTTTGCGCACGCCGATAAATTTATGTGATGGCTATGTCAACAGCTAATTTCGGCGTGAAACACATGTTTAGAACCAACAAATTCATATTCTGACTGTCGGTTTGTGATTTGGATATTTGAATTTCTAACGGGGGAACTAGATTGACGCGAGAATTGCGTATGTAAAAAAACGCTATTGCATTCCGGGAAACCGATAAGACACGAGAAATACAACAAAAGTCGTAAGGAATACATTTTAATATGTCACATAGGGAATGTATTATTAGGTAACCGCGCTGATCTCTGCCCAGCGACGACATGTTTTGTACATCACGATTTGTCGTTCTCTTTGAAGTCGAAGTTTTTTACGCGGCCGGACTAAAGGTAAGACGTTGTAGCAAGCACGGCAAAATTGCGCCATTTCACGAAGGAAATTTGAAATACAGCAGACGTACATACGTACACGTGCATTAGGTGGAATTACAAAGAGTTAATCTTGATTCAGTGCACGTTGTAAATCCGCGCACAATCTAAAACAATTGTGCGGATTCTTTATTTATGACCTACGTCAGGAAGCAACGACGATTTTGAAACCATGCCGGCAAATAAAGATGAAATCAACGATTTTTGATCTCCGAAACATCGTGACAGATGTTTGAATGATTGATTTCACCTCTAGGTTGTTACAGGAATTTAAAAATCCGAAAATGGGGCGCCTTAATTTCGACAGTTAGATTTTTGTGTTCTCTTCCAACGGAAAAAATTACAGCGTTCGTGGTGGACACTGTGTATGGGTATCTGTTTCGCCCCTTTTGGTCATCTTGGCGTAATAGCAAATTTTACACCCGCAGGTTTATTTGACTCGCAAGGATACACTCCTTGCTTCAATGTATACAAATCAGAAAATATAACAAATATGTTATCATTTTTCTCCAGATGAAAGGTATCAACAACAAATTGAATCAAGTATACTTAAAATTACAAGAGACAGTAGTTATCAGTCATCTCTATCACACTCGTCGGAATTCTTAATGCCAGCCCATTAGTAATGAAACCAATAAGACGAACATAAAGACGTTTTTTAGGACAATGCATTCGGCTAGGCATATATTTCTACCAAAGCTTCAAAACAAAATACTAAAGAAAATCTGTAATGAATACACAATAGGAAACGAAATATATTGTTAATCAATGCTTTACAAGATTGTTTATTAAAGTTTTTACGCTAAACTTTATATCTCGCTAACCACATTGCCTAAATAGTTTGTAGCACTATTACTGAAAGTTGAAATTAAATTTCGCTCATTTCATAATAAAATCGTTGGTATACTTATTTTGAGCTTGCCAAAATAAAATGATTCAATCTGACCACTTCGTACTTACAAACTGTGAACAAAATCTATTCTAGTAATTTTATACTAAAAGTATCGAGAAGTTGCATAGTTCAACTTCAACTTCAATTTTAGTTACCTATATATTAAGTTTTCACCGTATATTCACTGACCAACACTGTACACTCAATTACAGCAGTGAATGGGTAATTTCTTTTACCCCCTGTAACAAGGTTATGCGCGGTAACCTTAAAAAAATCAATTTATTAATTGATTTGATTTTTTATAATTCAATACAAACTATTAATGAATCAGACGGTTGAAGCAACTCATAACTGCTAATCTAATAAAGTATTGGAACTTACAGAATATTTATTATATAAATATTTATTTAGCCTGTTGTATCTGGGGGTTAGGAGTAAAGGCCATCTTGTCAGGGTTCGCTCAAGACGATGCTAGTGGCCGCTATAAGCTCGTCCTCTCTGCTCAAAACCGGAGCAGGATGAATGAAGACCGTTGCCGTGAACCACTCCTTCCTCGCCCGAGCTGTCGTATCGTGGCTAAGGGCTTGCACAGGGTACTACAACGATGCCAGTTGTTGCTTTCGGCTACCGAAAGCCCAACTGTTAAACCAGGTCCCGAAAGGGATGGGGGGTTTTGGCTTAATTGCACGGTCCGAGAGGAGACAACCTCAACAAGAACCTAAATCCTACGGTGGCGGACTAGGCTGATGGGATGCGTGGCTGGATAGAAAACCAGCCTACTAGTCCAACCTTGGGGCACCTGGCGCACCCCATTGTATTTAGCCTTGCCTATGCATGCGAGGCTCTGTGGAGCTGGACTGTTTCTTCCCTAGCTACTTGTGGGATCAACTATGGAGGAAGGACGTTTATTAGCGGGACGACACCGCTAATAAACAGGAACTGGAGCAGGACCTCCATAAGCAGCCTTCCACTCCCAAAGTGAGAGTACCTCACAAAGAAGGAACGAAGGGAGGAGCAAAACGACTGGAGCAGATTGGGGAACAGGATAGCATCCATCCCCTCTCGAATTGCGTATGCACTGTGCAACTCAAGGCGTTGCACCTGGGAGCACGTGAAATCGAAGAGGGAGATTTACCTAACCCGGGGCCTTCTGATATCCTACACTTTCTGAAAAGAATAGGATTGGAAGGCCAGCTATAAAACAGTAAGAACAGGTGCACAATAGATCTTTTAGGTCGCAGTGTAATATCACCCTTGCAATATATACATACATATACATACATAGCCTGTTGTAACTCCAATTTAAATTAAATAGTTGTTTTTGTTGCTTTATTTACTTGTCATTATTTGCTTTAATACTAACTAACTTTTTAACTTACTGTTTACAGTTAAATCAATTTCACTGTGATTCTCTTTATATTTATTTTATATTTTATTTACCTTTTATTCTTATTCAAGCTCTATAATTTTATTTTGATTATTGAAATCCTGTCGATCCAGACTTTCCTGCAGATTGGTCCCGACTGGCGTCCATTATGCCATCAAGTAGAAGATCTTAGTTTTTATGTCAACATCGACTCACAACCCAACACCGATCATTTGAACAGCGGATATAAGATAGCGTGAGCTACTGTTCCCAGGAATACGTCCCAGACCAGAGTAAAATTTGGGGTCCTTTGTACTACTCAAAACCGCTTAGGGGATTTGGTTAATGCAAGATAAATAATAATTGGTGAATTAGATATCTAATTCTGTAAACAGACAACCAAATGATAAGTTAAGATAAAATTAATAAACTTTTTCGTTGAATGCATACCTATTAAACATAAATTCTAATGTCGGTTTTCTTTTTATAAAACAGTATTAATCATATTTTTCTTGTTTGCAATGATTGATCCCATATCGTTTTTGATTAAAAGGATTAATGAGGGAATTGAATTGAATTGACTATATTTCTGGACGTCTCTTACATCGTTTGCTCACAATTACCAGTTTTCTATAATTACCTGGCCCTACTGCATATTTAATCATTATTGGTTTTTGTTCCATTAATAGCCAATTTAAACAGGTATTTCAAAAACAAAAGAAAAAAAATCATATTAGAGTAGAAAACAAAGAGCCTAAGCTGTAACATCCTAACGAAGTATGCGCATATCTATATATATGTATAGATTAAACCAATACTTCACAATTTTCGCTAACTCAACGATATCCTCTTATTTCGAAGAGGAGAAGGCCCAAGGAAATATGAGGACGAAAAAGAAGATGAATTACTGCGGAGCTCAAGATGGCACCAGCGGGCGCAGCAGCGGTCGACCAACGCAAAAAAAAAACCAATATCGTACGCTGGACGAACGAACGGACATTCTCCCAAGCGGGGAGCGAAAGAGAAATACAACACATATTACATTTCACGGCTTAGTGTCGTGTATATGAAATATAAGGAATATCACATGTTATTGTACGACGTTTTACAGATTCGTGTTATTCGGCGTTATTTTTCGCTGTCTCGTTCTTTTTCTGGCGGCATTTTCTTTTTGGGATAATCAAGTCGGTGTACCACATTTATGTAGTACATAGTTATGCGAACTTAGCAGTTTATGCGCGTTACATTTAGATTCTAACACGCAGTGAATCTGTCAGTGTGTCAAAGCAAGCTGTACAAGGAAATATGCTTACTAAACTTATATTTTGATAAATTTGGAATGAACCAGCAGAGCTATTGACTTAGATTTATAGATTATGGATTAGGTGTTACGAAATATTAAATAACCAGCACGCATTTTTATTATTTATCGGCTATAAAAGATTTGATTAATATCAGAAATCAAAAGAAATTTTCAAGTTTTTCGAACAACATAGATATTTTTAAAGTACTCTTAACTATTAGATTATCGTTGACTTTCTACGGCTGCCATTGCATAATACTCGTCCGCAGTAACTTACTGACCATATCAAACAATTTCTCGGTGCTAATCTCAGTCGTAACGGTAACATTTTTCTCGGTACAATTAAGGCGGCCGCAGAGGTGGAGGTCGCATCTCATACGTTCGTATGCCGGCGTAATTCCGACGCAAGAATTCCAACAAACCATCGCGCAGATAAAATATAAGGTTGCAATTGTGACAGCGTCCTTAGATGTCCACCGTAGGAATGAGTGAGTGTGGAGCAGAGAGGTTATCTGGATAGCACTTGTTCAGGACCCGCCCGAGGCTGGTTAGATTTACGAGGCCGGCCTATGATCCCATCAGGTGAACTCGTTGCTTACGACATGCCGCATGTACTCACACACTCCGTGAACACTACCACGAATAGAGAACATGACACCGAGTTAGAAAAGAGATACGAAAAGGTACATGGATAATATCTAATGGAATGAAAGCCGGTTGTTAAATATGGAAAAATATACAAGACAAACCATCAGAAAATTGGGTTGATTCAGAAGACGTATTTCATGTATTAGTATTTTGTGTTTCTATGAACTGCACCTACTAACAAAGACAAAGAAAAAGTGGCAAAAAATGGTATTAATCTCTTTTTTCTCTTATCGTCCACGTCAGGCAGCAAACGAACATAAATTTTCTGGTATGTACTATACCAGAAATACAGCATACCTTGGTGTTTCGTACGGTAGGATTATGAGAACCGCACGCAATTGCAAACGAAATAAAGAAAACATATTATTCTTTCTCTGCAACGATTGAGTACAAATATAACATAACAGTTCCGTACCGTACTTTGTAAAAGTACATACAGCTATGACCTTGGGGTTGATCGGAGCACGTCTTCTAGCGAGTTCTCAAAACTCAAAAATAAAATTAAAAAATATCTTATTAGCAAGAATTTATTCAAAAAATTTAAAATTTTTGAATTATCACTAATTAAAAAAAAAACAAAAAGTAATACAGGCCTTTTTCTCATAATTACTGGATAAACAAGTAAACCCAAAAAAAATACAGAAATCGTCAAACACGTTTATATTTACCTGTTCATATTATTTTTATATTAACAGAGACCGTTTCTTTTTTGTTTTAAATTAAATCTGTATTTTCTACACAAATTAGTTATTTTGGAATGTAGAAGCTATAATAATATATAATGTATATAATGAGTAAAAAATAAAATTCTTATTTTCAAACATTATAAATGGTATTATTATTAAAGCTTCATAGTTTGTAGCACTATTGATGGGTGCTTCTATAATTGTAATATTTATTAGAAAAATATTACAAAATGTTTACAATCATATTAAAGAAAATTCTGAAGTCAAAGTCTCAACTGAAGTAGTAATGTAAGGACTCGCCCTGCTGAATTAAGTATTTTAGTTAATTATCAATAATAACGACGGAGTGTTGAATTATTTTTTGTAACTAGCGTGTTGCTTCGTGTGTGCTTCCGTTTTACAGCTTTTTGAGCTGATCCAAGATAAACCTACAAAAAAATTCACATTACTGTTTTATAACACCATTTAGTATGTGTATTTCTATCAATTTGTTGTGCAAGTTGCTGAAATGGCGTTCCAGGGCAGTGATCCAGACGAGCACGTACGTCTTCCACCACATTTTCGGTTAGAATTGATGGGCGACCTGGTGACTTTCCCTTCAAAACACTTCCAGTTCCCCTTAAGCGATGGACAACCCGATTGATGTGTCGAACGGAGAGTTTCATTTTCAATTTGCACTTCGGCCAATTGATTGAAGTACAGCTGAATATCTCCACTGTCCATCACCTACTCGCTCACCATTTCGAAGGTATGCCTCCAAAATAAATTTATTTTGGTCCAGTGTAAATGGCATTTTGCCAAAACAACACGTTACGCTTGCAATGCGAAATGAAGGCGTAGCCTTCAGAAAGACTGTATGTGAAAATTAACAAATAAATCTTTGTTGTGGTCGATATTTCTAAACGGTCGAAATTTGTAAAGGTTTTTTTTTTTTTTTATGTAGCCGCAAATTCACTCGGGATAAGTCTAACGATCTTGAACGCCAAAATTTTTTTGAATAACTTGGATGAGGAAAGGAAGGAAGCATTTGGTAGTTTTGAGGCAAAAATGCATTGGGAATGTGGTCTATATTGTAAGTATTTTGTTTTATTTCAAAACAAAACACGTTGTGCAGCAAAAATAGTTTCCATTTTAAAGTTTTCCTTTTCAAGGCTGTAAAAACTTTTAAACTAACTAATTGACATATTATGCATGATTTTCTCTCACGAATTATACACAGAATAGGATATGACTGCTGCATGATTCAATCAATTTTGTATGCAGGGTAATTCCGAAAAAAAACGATTAAACCATTTTTTTTGCTAAAATTAAGCAAAACTTCATATTTGGATGTAGCGTTGAATTTGAAACAACATTTATTAATAAAACCTAGAAACTAAGATACTTCCCTCTTAGTGCAGTTTCATATTTTTGACTTTCCCTTGTATACAATTAAATTTTCGGCAGATTTGATAAGTGTTATTTTAGTTTCAAGGCATGCAGAGATAATTTTTTGCATGAAAAAAAATTACGAAATTCAAAGACAAAGAAATCCCATATGCTGCACACTTTCTGCCAGTCACTATACAAAGCCATTCTAGAAACAGAAATGAAAGAGGAGTTTCGAAGGCTTGCTCTAATGTTTTTGACACTAATCATATCATGTTAGTGAATTATTTGTGAATAATTTGAAGGCAACTAAATTTAACACACGTAACGGTGCCAAAACACTTGTTATAGTCCATTGTTTTAGTTATTAATCAACAAGACAAACATGCCAAACAAACTCATCGAGATAAACAGCGGCGATATCGAATAGAGGAGATAACACCATACGAAGAAGTGTTTTATAACGTTTCCAGAAAAGCAATACCTCAGCCCTCTACCTACCGACCCAGACAGCATCATATCGCAAGGTACCCCCGTTCGCGCTATACACATTTATCCCCGCGCACCGTCTGCATGTTTCTCAATAATTCATCCCAGGGTGAGATTACTATTTCTATTCTAGTGTTTCTTGTACAGCAGCGTAGTCTAGGAAGACGATATAAGAAAAAAGAAAAGAAACGCGCAGCAGCAAAAAAAAGGAAACAGAAAAGAAGAAGGAGAAGAAGAAGAACGGACGGCCGGTGAGTTATTGTGTGTAAGATAAACGGGTCCGCTCCGGCTCGAAATGAAGTCTGGCGGGAAATTTATGCCCGGCCCCGCTGCAATATCTCTAGGAGAACAGAATTGGACTAGCTCCGAGGAAAATAGGCTACTGCGAGCGACGAATTTTAGATTAGCTTTTTATTGGGGGGCGACACATACGAATTCCGCTGGTACGACGCCACGTACGCGACGACCGGCATCCGATACTGCCCCTCCCCATTTAGCGTCGACTTATCGGTAATACGTATATTCTCTTCACTAGGAGAAATCTCCGATTTCATTAGCGTTGTTAAATTAATGGTTATATTGTGTCCCGTCTAAAGCAATCTCAACTCAATGGATGAATGACAATACATTTCTAAGACCTAGATACAATTATTCAGTTGAAAACTGAAAAAACGGTAGATTAATCGAATTCCTACAGCGGGCTCTTGCATCTCCTCGTAAACCGTCGATGAACTTAAGTGTAAGGTCTTGCTGAACTGGCTAATTAGAATTTTTTGAATTTTCCAGGACTATAATTTCGAAACTTGTAGGATGATAGATAGATAGATCCTTTATTGTCGCAAGTTTAGAAAGTAGCTCTACAGTGTCATAATGCATAATAAAAAAAATATAATAAACAGACACATTGCATAAATATATAAATAAAGTATGTAAAGAGAACAATACTTAAATAAATTTATCACATAATAAGTTATATTTATACCAACGAGAATGCGCAAGATGTGCCACAAATTCATCCACGGAATAAAATGCATTGGATGCAAGTATATGTCTTATTATCGGCTTGAATCTATTTCTATTAGAGTTTTTCACATGTCGGGGCAACATATTAAAAGTTTAATGCTTGCAGACGATGGAAATTGCTTAGAAATATTTAATTTGTTTAAATGTAATCTAAAATCACCTTTACCTCTCGTATCGTATAAATTAGTGTTGTGACGAACGTAGCTTTCATTCATATGTACAACTGTGCGTGAATATTGCAATGTGAAGCGAACGAATGAAGTGAAGCCTATTCTCAAAGTTGCCTTCACAGCGTGAATGTATAGTGTAGGTGACGATGCCTTCACCGTCATTCGTGGCAGATATTAGGTAGTGCGTGCGCAATGCATATAGTCACTTGAGAATAAATCTCGTTTCACTCTTTCGTCGGTTCACACTGCATATTCACGCGTGAAGGCAATATGAGAAATTTGCTTCATGCACAAAGTTTCATTCACTCACGTAAAGAATGAAATATAGTGCTTGAAGCCCTGCTATGATACGAAGGATCTGCGGTGAATGACAGCGAAAGCTTCGTTCGCAACGCTAGTATGAATGCAGGTGCCCATTTTTAGCAAAGTTGTTTTTATTATCAAATATATAAAGAAGAAGGTCTACGACATAAATGCAAGGAACCGGAATTATTTTATATTTAATAAAATAAGGACGACATGACTGATAAGTACCGATACTAGACATACATCTACAGCTTCTGCGCTAGAAACACCTCTGCAGAATGGTTAGTTAAACCCCACAAAGTTATACCATACCTAGTTCTAGAATGGACCTCGCCATAATAAAAGGACAAAAGAGTATGAATTGCTACTGTTCCTCTTAGTGACCGAATTTGAAAGTAAGCCTTATTAATCCCTGAACGAGCATGGTGCGCATCCCAGTCCAAAGTTTTGTTTAATACAACGGCGGGAAACTTCACACCCTTCACAGATCGAAGAGGGGTACCATGCAAGGAAACGTCAATGTCAAAATTGTGATTCGATTACTTGGAAGAACATATAGTTAGTTTTAGATAGGTTAATATGCAACTTATTCGTAGAGAATCATTCTTCCAAGTGGACCAACAGCCCAGCCTCTCGATCACCAACATGCAATGGACCAGTGCCCGTACCAAGTGCAATTGTATCGCCAGCAAAAAAAAAAAATAATGGAAACCTGATTAAGTCATAAAAACTTAAGAGAAAATAACGTAACAGAAACATTCTGTCAACTCACAAGTAATGGTTATAATTCGGTTGATGTTGTACTGCGAACTAGTATATTCGCCAATAAAAGTACTGATTCTATTCTAAAACTATTCATTATTTGAATTCGTTTTAATGTAAATACTCTACATTAGTTTTTAATAAAATTGTTAGGTGCCAAAATACATTTAAATTTCATGACACCAACAGTTTGTTAAGTTTTCGTTTATTCCATTACAAAAAAAATGACATTTACTTAATTATAATAATGCTTTTGCGTTATACATCATTCATTAAGCATTATATAAACATATAGGTATAATATATTCCCATATCATATACCGGTTAAGTTGCTTTTCATACAAATTTCAGAGAAAATGCTGTTCTAAATAAAAATAAGAATTTTAATACTAATAAAGTTTGATTCAAGCCTCTGTACGAAATTGCATAAGCATCTACGGCGCTAAAGTATTTAAGGAATAAAAACCAATAACTTTTCACCCCAACATGAAATACACGCACCACAAACGGCAAAAATAAATAAACAAATACGTAGTCTCAACTACATCATACACGTAGTAATATATTATAACTATTGGACATATTATTAAGGTCATTTTTAAAATTACATGTATTATTATTATGTAATGTAATATGACTCATTTCGGAGAAAACTTTTTTTTTTTTAATTTGGTTCTATATCTAATATAATCGGTTCGGAAAAATTGAAACTATGTTTATTATTTATAGCTTGTGCACACGATTCAATAGCGCGTTAATTGGATAAAACGATATCTTTCAGCTGATCACTACACCTTATCTTAAACACTCATGATAAAGTTACGAAGCTCTGCTAAATGTTGACCAGGCAAATGAAAATTGAGAAACATGATGTACAACATAGATTTCCGTCGTAGATTCCATTTGAGAATTTCTGGTCTGCCTCCATACCGTAGATGTTATAAACAAAATATCGGACAGTTAGTGGTAGCAAAATCGGAGAGGTATACTTTAAAAGAAGGCTTCCTATTCTATGACTAGATACAGACATAATTTATTTTCTTTTACAATCACCGCAAGATAGGTAAATAAAAATATAAAATTTTGCTCGCTACTTATTTCGATGGTTGTAAATATGTTTTTCGAATGAGCTAAATTCTATTTTATTAAGCTTTTCAGAGCTATAATGAAAATAGTATTGCAAGAAAAGCCAATATACTGAATTAACGGATTAACAGTATATGTCAAATCGCAATGATTCTCCGAGCAAACAACAGAATGTCTTCGTTATCTCATTTACAGAAAGATATGATGAAAATGAAGGATCTCCTTAATTGTTTTATAGTTAGTGTGAGTCAGTAAAATAAGCCTTTCATATAAACCGATACCGAATTGAGGATACCTCTCTCCGACTAAGGTTATTGGTATTATAAATTACAATGCAACAGTAAAGAAAGAGTACCTAAATATAATCAATACGCAGGTGTACGACGATCACACACCTGCAAAATTACAGCGGATCACTTGACGTACTGCTTTACCCTACATAGTGTCTATAAGGTCCACGCGACGTTTGCTTACAGGGATCTCGTTTAAGAAGCTCCTAGCTGTACACTTTACCATAGTCACAAGTTAATCTATGGACTGCCGAGGAAAATTCTTTTGTATGATTTGTACTTACTATTTTCTATAAAACTACCTAAGTTGTTATTTGTTTTATATACGACGTAATCCTTGATTAATTTTCTTGATGAATATACAAGTTTTTTCTTATGTCAATATATCAAAAAAAATATATAATTAATCTTTATTTCATATTTTCGGATAAGTTAATGATAGGGTAAAGAACCTCTGCGTTTTAAAAAGGATATTATCAATAATTTTACGTATTTGTATAAATTTTAGTAAGTACTAGATCAAAATTAGTTCTGTTCATAGGTGTATTTACTAGTGTATGTATCATCTCTTTTACCACAAACTAGTTGCCTAGCAAAGTATGATATGCACGCTGATAGTCACAGTGACAGTTGCCGATAATCAACATCACGACAGACCTATCAACTAGCTAGTAGTGCTGCGGAAATCGCCACATATCAAAAACCGGTTAACCGATTTTCACAAAAACCAGTCCCAGTAAAACCAGTTAATCGATTTTCAGTAAGAATCGGTTCTTAAATCCGGTTTTTTAAATTCAGTTTTTAAAATAGATTTTCAAAACCGCTTTTTAAACCTGGGCTAAAGTGCGCACTAAAAAAAAGCGTGTTACATTTTTAGAGTTGCCATGAATTTTAAAGTCGAAAACATATTTAATACGCAATAATCTAATCTTAAAAATCGGTTTTGCTTTGAAAAGTAGATTTCACCGGTTACGGTTTTTATTTTGAAGACGATTAATCGCCACATCTAAAACCGGTTTCAATTCGCAGCACTACTATCTAGCCGGCGGAGAGATAGTTTGAGACGTCGTTGGATTTGCCATTAAGTAAATATATTTGTCTGTTTCAACTAAGTTTTACTGACAAAATATCATAGCACGGCTAAATAATCGAATATGTTGGGCTAAACAAATTTTTCATTGCTTTAAATAAATTAAACTAAATAAATTAAAAAAGACAAAAAGAGATTAATACTGAATCTTAACTAGGCCGTCGTAATGGCACAGCACATGAACCTGTGCTTCTACTCTCCTTTGGCAGAATCTGCAAGTAATATCATCCACCAGGCCTATGTTGTACATATGCCTATTTAATCTACAATGACCAATCAGCAGACCTGCTATCATTTTGTCAATCTTCCTTTCTTTACTTAGTAGGTCTTTAGTAAATTCAGGGCTCTATCCCTTTAGAAACTCTTTCGCCTGTCTCTGACTTGGTGACTGTTGCCATCATTCTCTGATCTCATTATATATCCATTCATGTTTTTTTTTTAATTTGAGATTTAGTACACTGTTGAAAATATTATCGGTGTGGGCATTAATTTTGCCCTAGTCAAATATTTTAGTGTTGATTTTTACAAACTTTGCTAGACAAGTTGACTACGTGTGTTTAATAGAACAGAAATTACTAGAAATTCGTGTGAATTCTTTGTTCAGGTATGAGGATTTACTATTTTTCTAGACATTCAGAAGCGTCAACCAATCAAAATTTTTCCTTCGGATAGAAAAATAGAAACCCCACCTAATCTAATACGGTATTGTCTTATACGCACCACATGCACTGCACGTGTATCTGTTTTCGGGTTTGTTTCTGCGTATTAACATATCCAAACAAACCACCAAACGTCTACTGACCTGCAAAGTGTAACCTTCTGTTATTAAACGTTAATCCCAGTGTGCATAAAAAATGTCAACATCTTAAAGATGTATTGGGAACTTCTATTTACGTAATTAGTTCAGATTTGAGTCAAATAGCATAAACATTCACTTAGTCTTATAATGGTTCTCAAAAAATCATTTTAAAATTTGCAGGTTTAGTTGAAACCAAAACTTTTGAATGAGTGGTTCTGCATATTTATAATTAAGAAAACGTCTTAAAGAGAGAATATTATAGCAATAAAAAATAAAAGTTGCATATTAAAAAGACATCGTGTTTAGAAAACGGTGCTAAATCACCCAGTAGATAGCATTCATTTAGTTAAACAGCTAGTAAATTTGTCTAGTCTAGATCAAATAAACTGTGACTAGAAGTATTTTCTAATTTCACGTGTCAGTTGGACAAAATAACCTCTTAGCAATAGATAATACCTGACTAGCTTTGCTCGTCAAATTTAAACTCGTACAGTTCTCGACAAAATAACACGAAAATAGTGTGGACCTCCCTTGACTATTAAATTAGTCAAAAAAGTATTAAAATTTTCAACAGTGTAATGCCACAAGAAGAGTCAGCTCCAACGAATGATTTTGGCGACACTCGCCTGATTAGATCGTCCACCGCTTCATTTCCTCTCATGCTGGGAATGGCTGGGAACCCAAGTTAATGTTAATTTTTTTTGGGTGCTTACATCATTTTGGCTGCTTTGCTTACACAGTCTCAAATCAATTCAGAGCCAAGTTAAACATAAAATTAAAACATAAGAAATAAAAAATTAGGTATACTACAGGTTATATAAAAAATATAAAATAAGTTAAATTGAAAACTCTGTTGATTAATAACATTAATTTTAAATTTTGAAATTTAAATTTACACGGAAACAATGAGGGCAACCATTCAACAATAATTGTCGAATCCTTCAAAACATTATCTCCTTCAGTTAAATCGATACCGTACGCTCTACTTTACTAAATTACTATGAAAATCAGTTCGCAGTGCTACCAACCCCTTTCTCCCAACAGAATCGAATACTTTCCGACATTGTTATTGCACCTATTAATAAAGTGCCAAGCGCAAAATCCTCTTAAATGGAAGACGGATATCGACTCCGCGAAAGAGATCTCTCGAAGCACATAAAGAAACCATTTCGCGGATTACGAAACGGCAACAATATCCTGCGCCCTTGCACCGCAATAAAAAGGATAACGCTCTGGTCATCTCGATTGTTCATTTATTTTCGATCCGGACGTTCGAGCGCGGCCCATCTCTCAAACAGGGATCACCGAAATGGCGTCTATTTTTCGGCAGGCGTCAATTTCCGCCAAAGTTTCGACGTTCGTACATCAATTTGGAACGCAGGAGGTCTCGTGTTTATTGGTCTATAGATTTTGGACACGTAAAAAGTAGCCCTGCGAATAGTTTCTGATTTGAATATGTATTAGCAAAACTAGGAAGGTAATGCAGTATTTCTCGGTGAAATCCGTTATTTTATTAAATTGCTACACAATGAGGTTTATTACATTCGACTCGGAATCTCAAGAGCAACTTTTTTGAGGAATATGTAAGCCTTTTTACCTAACAGAATGCGTGGGAACCCTTTCTTTAATGGTCATTAAAAATCTTTTCGTTTCTTCCGCTGTTTTTGTGTTAATTTCTGTGTCTTTCTTAACGTGACACGTATTCTTTTATTAATTAGTTGAACTCGTAACTCTTACACATTTCACCAGTCAACGCTAGACTTAATTTATAGCTCCAAATTGCCAAAACGCATTTAAATTAAGAATAAGAAGAAAGTTAACGGCCACGTAAGGACAATTAATTTCTTTTTTTTTTTTTCCTTTGTTCCCTTTATTTTTGTTTCTTACCGGTTACGGGCTTGGTCCTCAGTTGTGTGTTTTTCGTCCTATGCGTGCAGGCGGGAATGGGATTAGTAATTTTTCCCGTCGGCGTGTTCAACAACTTTGATATCAATATCGAGAAAGAACGGCGAGAAACGCAGGGAAACCATATGGACATGAAGGAACCCTCGTGAGTGTGAGGAATTGTTCTCTGCTTACAAGAAATTTATTGCCGACGCTCCAAGACAAATGGAAAGATTGTGTTCGAAATTTTTAAAGCCACATTTTCCATAGAATGTGTTCCTCTATCTCTCGTATATGTAGCTTTCGCGTTCTCCTTTATAAATATGTTATACGGAAAATCTAATATAATCTGCATATGTTTAAGGAGTGAGTTATAACTGGCTGAAATTATGCAGACACATAATACATATGCGTTTAGATGTATATATACCCATGTACAGTGTGTTTTGTGATATATTTCGATATGCGACCTGCTTTATAATCACAAATTTGTATACACCCTACATGTACTATTTGACTGTTTGGCGGATATCAATTCCCAGCTCAAATCAGAATTCGAACTCGGAACCGGAACCTCGTAAAGCATCACATCTATAAACAGTTACATAACAATGGCATACGTATTGCTGTGTACTGATTGAATTTAATGAATTTTAAAATGAAAATGAAAATTAAATTAGCTAGCTCAACGGATAAAATTTTAAAAGAATGCAAAAGAACTATCAACCTCAGAGTTACCCTCGCGAATTAAAACTTGAATCTAACCACGAAAAGTAAATTGTGAGTGAATGAAAACTGACTTTCTTAATTACCCCAAAAATTGAAAAGGTTTAAATTAAAAAAAAAGAACAGAATTTTTAACCCTAAGATGCTGATTAATAATCAAAATTTATTATTATTCAAAAGGGTCAAATTACAGCACGTGCGGAAAAAAACCGTGAACTGAAGGTTCTAAATTAAAAACTGCACTTGATTCTAAAATTAAAATAGGACAATGCTATTTCCTATAGAAAGCAAAAGTTTTGTTTGTTCAAGAAGATAATCCTAAATATACCAATATCAATCCACTTGGTTTCAAATTAAAACAAACTAAGTTAAGCGTGGACAATTTCTAGTAATTAACTAGAATAAAAAACTAAATGCAAGCACAATGCTTCTACTCACCCAAACGAGGTGATTGATAAAATAAAACTGAATCAGCAAAACAGAAAAACGGAAAAAATTAACTCTTTAAACTATAATGAGAAAATTACAACTAAAATATATCTTCCTGCACAAAAATAATAAATGATCTTAGATATATCTATAATGTGCGCACATCAATATATTAACAATTATTACTAAATGAATTCCGTGGTGGACAAAATTTTTAAGGAAACAAAACGAAATTTACTATAATCAAAATGAATTACAAAATGGCAGCAATGATATACAAAAATACGTCTACTCACGTTAACAGTCGACTAAGAAACTCCCTGACATAATTCTACAACGCAGTCGTGACTCAACGACAGACAACGCAAACGCACAATTCACCGAAAAAATCTAATAGAATCCGCAAAAGCTAAACTAGTGAACACTAGACATATAAATGAAAGGAATTAATTTAAAAAAACTTAACACTTAATTAAATAAATCATACAATCAACTCTTTAACTAAATTAATACAAAAATAAAACTAAATTAGTGAAAATTCTCTCGGTGCATTGAATACCGAGCGAACGGAGTAATCATGATAATATCTATGCAACTTAAAATACACTCGCGAAAACGGATGCCTATCCATAGCAGTATGTATTGTAATGCTACAAGGTAACACACAGCCTGGATAAAAAAAAATATTTTCTAAAATATAATGCTTTAGTTATATTAGTAAAATTCAATTTCAAGCATTCTAGTGTCATCTATATTTATTATTTTTTAATCAAAAGTATGTCCTCTCAAATGCCAAATGGCATGCGGTGGGAGAACTTTTAGCTGCAACAGCCTAGACTTCTAGAGGACGCTCTGACATTAAAAAAATGTGAATAAATAGATACCCCTCTTTATATTTTTAGTACGACCGAAGATGCTCAATGTCCTCTGCTCCAATATTCAACATTAAAGTGCTCAGTTTAAGTGAAATAGTATGCATGAAACTCTTATATAACCAGTATGAAAGTTGTTGATTAACTTTGTGAGATAAAGACGTTTAAGTTTTGTAATGTAAATTTGCAACACTCGAACTTGCCAGATAGTCCAGCAAATATCGGTGTGATGGTCCGGCCGCTCGTGAACCGTGAGCAAGGGCGTGGGTTCTTGATTTGTTTTGCTTTTTTCTAAAAAGGGCACCAGCTGTGGCCAACAGCGAGGAAGCCAGGATTCAGCAAACAACAAACAACAAGAATTTTGTTCAAAATAAAGTTTAATAATATAATGTTTAAAATATATAAATGTAAAAAATATTCAAAGTAGTTTGAAAAACAACGAAATGGATTTAAAATAATTATAAAAGTGAAAATTACAATTTGACAATCATGTGCAATGAGTTGAAGTGCATCAGCAATAGTAAACAGAGTAAGCTTTAAACTTAAAATACAAAAATTAAGAAAGATAAGTATTGGCTCTATATTATTGTAAGGAAAATACTAAAGCTCGTTATTCTTTCAGATTTCACACGGCAACGCGACAACAGCTGCATCCCCCTGCCAAAATGTATAACCATCTAAGGCGTTTAAATTATAATAAAATACAAATAATATAGGTACCAATTGGCACGTCACGTTGTTATGGGTTAAATTAAATAATAATGAAGATGTTAATTAATAAGATAGAATAAGTTTTAATGCAAAAAAAAAATCAGTTAAACTGAATTTGCAATTCTAATTTCTTTTCCAAGCCTTCTAAAATGAGTAAACCCTTAAAACAATTTCCATATGTTATGTAAAGGTCCCTTTAAACAACCAAATTATCAAAAATAAAACACTTGGTGTTAGGAGTAAATTTTTCAAAGATTTAATTTATACAATTTAATTAATTTTTTGTCCTCATATTGGATGATAGGCAACTTCGTATAGTCAAAGCGTGTGCAAAGTTGTAGTAGAGTGTATGGTACTTACTGAATGAACTAGATGTATGCAAATGCATTAACATTTCCGGTAATATTTAAGAACTAAAGTGACCAAACTGTCAAGCGTTGTAGTATACATATTTCACAGCTATGTTTGGCAGTACATAACAAGAATATACCGTAATAAATCGTAACATATTAATATTTCATTTTTAAAAGTATTTGCGATTTGTTTGAAAAGATATTGCGCAAACCCCGTTTTTTATCATTATAGCATATAAGCTTTTATCATTTATAAGACACATTTACCATTTATTTTGCCGAATTAAGGTTTTGTACCATGTTTCTTTTTTTTTCTTCGTCTTTGAAAAAGGGCTTCTTTGTGTTAAATTTAAAAAAATATCCAATATTATCCTATAAAATTTTCCTAGAAGCTACAACTACGATAATATAACGCTATTATTGTAGCTGTACATAACATACAAACAATTTAACACCTTTTGTTTCTTCAAAACGATTTCATTTTATTAAATTAAAGAAAACAAGTTTTAAATTCATAACTAATAATGGAAAATGAAATTCTAGCGAAACAATTAATAACTCAATCGGTGGTGGGAAATCTTATATACCCCATAGATACGAATTCAACTTAATATAGGGCTAAATCGATGCTAAATGTCTACCCCGGTTGCTGCTTGTCGCTGTTGGCTATACAGTGGATATGAAACTCGCCGGTTTGAGACGGTATTTAAGTTCACTTAATTTTATTTGTAAATGAAAGCTCAACCAGATTCAGTAGGTGTTGATGAGTACTAAGTTTTAAAAAGTGATCGCTTAAGAAAATTTCTTCATATCACGATGATGTGATGTTGAATGGTCATTACTAAAAGTAACATAAAAAATACGCTTTATATGACTAAAAGCTCATGAAAAAACACGTGGTCACGCTTGTTTTTAAATTTGAATTTGTACCTTAAAATGACCCTTATGGGACCTATAAAATTATAATATATTAAATTTAACTTGATCCGATATGGTTTAAAATATACATCTATCATGACATCTATCCATTCTGATAATTGAATATGATTGTGAGTGGGTGATCCGTGGATGTTGGCGTTCGGTAAATTTGAATTTATAAGTATCAGTTTAAATTTATACTAAGTAATAACAAAAAATAGCTCAAAATTAGTTCAAAGGAATAACGTAGGAATATTTACTCCATATGAATATTCATAAATGTTGTTTTCTTTTGCTTCCCTCTTAATAACGTAGTTTGTCAACTTGGAAAAAGAATACCTAATGAAATCGTTAATCATGTTCTTATCTCGGACGTCAAAAAAGTTTCTTTTTCGCGTTGGAAACACGGCAAAAAGAGGACGCGAAAAGGAAAGAGAAAGAAAAATAACGCACCGGCCCATCAACTGACGTAAACAAAAGAAGACATGACGAAGAATTTATAGCCTGCGAAGCAAGCGTTGTTATAAAAGTTTGGCGTTCTAAGTTTTTCAATTTTTTTTTCGTTTCTTTTCGTTTTCCTTGCGCAATCGCCTAGAGGCGGCCGGTAGCGTTGAGGCGAATAGAAACTGGGCGTCAGCGTCAAAACTAACAGTAAGAAAAATCCATTACGAAATTGAGTTCTCTATGGACGGACCAAACATAGAAGTCGCATTTGAGTAACATAATAATGTTGTCTAGTTTGAGCTCGAGGGCACATCACGAGCCGGCAGGAACCGTGGAATGCGACGGTCTGGGCGCATTCCTTCAATGTAGCTTCCTAGTCACATTAAGGTCTCACGAAATATTCCAACTTCTTCCAGGAATTTACTATATCGCCGGCATACATAAATCCCGCCGACTAGAACGCATTAAGATAGGTAGGTGGGCAAATTACAAAACAGCTACTGTGTGGTGGTAATAGTTGGTGTAGTTGTACGTAAGTGCGCGTCTGTGTGACTGAGTGGATCTCGGAGCGAGTAGTAAGTGAGATTACGTGCGATTGTGTTTGTTGCATATCCTCTAGACTCTAGATAATCCTACGACGGGAAATAAGAATGTAAATGGGATAATTTAATTATATAACCCCGTTGAAATGTCTGAAGAATCTACGAATAACTTCATCATAATGTTCCAACTAATTGGTATAATAATTTCACACAGTATTAAGTAGGTGTTGGTTTATACATAAACGAAATAGGGGGAAATGAAAATGAATAAGTTATTTTTATCCGGGAAGAATTTAACACGAAACTATACGTGCTACAAAAAAATCGGAATTGCTGTACGCACTCATATCAATTTGATAACTATAATTTAGTTCAATCAGCACCTCCACCAAAGTTTATAAATTGTAGGTTAGATTAGATTAGGATTGCGGTGACCTATGGACCTGTTTCACCGCGATCTTTTCAGAACTATTGTGATCCCCTTTTTGCTAGAGGACGCTCTATAATTTTGCCCTGTTGATTAGGCTTATCATCTTAGAGAGCGGCTTCTTTGTGTAGCTGTTAGCCGTAAGGTTCTCCACACGCATGACTAGAAACCTTGTTCTCGCCAGGTCTTCACATTGGCACAGCACATGTACTAACAGTAAGAAATGTGTTTCTTCCTCCTCTTCGCAGAATTTGTAGATTGCATCTACCAGGCCTATGTTGCACGTACGCCTATTTAGTCTACAGTGACCAACCAACAGACCTACTATCATTTTGACAGTCTTCCTGTCTTTAATCAGTAGATCCCTAGTAAATTCAGGCGTCTGTTCCTTCAGGAACTTTCTGTCGCGGTGATTTTTTCCACCACTCTCTCGACTGATTATGTATCCATTCATTAATTGATTTCTAACGAATGACCTGGACGAACTTCGCCTGGCTAGCTCGTCCGCCGCCTCATTTCCTCTCATGCCCGAGTGGCTAGGAACCCAGGCGCAATTCTCTTTGCGTGTTCACCTCATTTAGGGCGCTTACGCAATCCGAAATCAGCTTAGAGTCCACACTTACGGAGGTAATGGCTTTAAGTGTGCAGCAACCTCAGCTTAGAGCACCGTGGTGTCTTTGCTGAAGCTTACCGAAGGAGCCTTTTTTAGGATTCTTTGCGTATATTCTAGCTCCGACGCCGCAGTCCGTTTTAGAGCCATCTGTATACCAGTTTGAGTCCGCTCTTACTGAAGTACCTGTCTGCCAGTCCTTCTTATCTGGTATTATAACCTGATATTTTCTATCTAAGTTGAATTTTTGAATTCCTAAAATGGGTGCTTGCTTGAATTCATCTAATTATAAGATAAGGTCGGCCGGTCAGATAATAAGGCCAAATTATTGAAATAATTTAACGTTTCTAATATTGAACGTCATATATTGCTTTAGAATTGCAAGTTCATGCACTTTGTATTTCTTTCTGTGACGTATTGTAATATACTGGCAAGAAATAAAAAAAATGAGGTGCCATTGAAATTATAATAAAATAAATATTATTTTATTATTATTATTAAAATAAATAAATATATTTGCAAACCGTAAACCATAATAGGCACTTAATAATTTATTTTGGGTCCTCCGTCCGACTCATTTTGCATTACTTCTAGGCCGGCTAGTTGGCACACTATATACGACATGATATTGGTATAATAATCTGTCATTAAGCTTCTGTACAACCTCAGTAACATGGAATGATGTCTCCATTACACTTATTATTGATAAAAGACTTATTCTTCGGAAACGCCAAAATTTTCAATCCAAAATTAGGATTTGTCGGCTCAAAAAATAATATTTTTCACAAGGCTAGAAATTCTTTTGTAAATATTCGTACTTGTTATATCAAAAAAAAAAATGCCTGAGCACAGTGAACCGATATAATATGCCACCAGGCGGGGCTCATGGTCCATTGTAGGAATCATCATACTAGCAAGAGCAATGAAGGGGCAAATAATACTAGGAACAAACTCAAATTTCTGCCTACCAGGCGCCGCGCCGTCAGCCCTCCTCCGAGTGTATAAACTTACTTTCATCGCTGTCACACCTCAAGCTTTACGTACAATTATCCACTATGGGAAAAAGTTCAGCTTGAGTGCTCCCTGGGAGCCACACGCTAAACTATCACCCGCAAGCGACTGTAACATAAAACAATTATGTCATTGGTCTAGCTCGGATAATTCATGGACTATCAGGCGCGTAAGCTGAACTCTTTTCATCTGGTGGATGATAGTATGTAAAGCTTGAGATGTGATAGCGATGAATATGGGTTTATACACTCGGAGGAGGGCTGATGACGCTTGGTAGGCAGAAACTAGAGTCCGTTTCTAATGATATTCCCCGCTCTCCTGCTAGTATGCTTCGTACTTGTACAAACTGTCCTAAAACCCGCGAAACTGTAGTTTCTGGCTCAGTGATAAAATAACTATTTTAGGGAAATGCCATTTGTCAATTTGTCATACATGTTATCTCTCACTGTACTTTTATAAAGCAGTATGCATTCGCTGTAAGTAAAAATTCACATTTAGTGTTTTTTTTTGTTTAGCATTGATTTGTTTGTAAACCCTCTGGGTCATACGGTGTAGTGAATTTTATATGTCATAGTGCTTTTAGATTTTATTGTTGTTGAAAGAATTGCAATATGGATGTCTGAAGAAAACGTGAAGCTGCAAGAATTGTTGGTAAGAACTTTTGCGCTGCGCAAAAGGTGTACCAATCTATGCGAAAAAGAGTTACCGCCCAAACAGATGATCATTTTTGGCATCCACAAGTTTGTGGAATAGAACAGCTTCTGCAGTTTTGCGAAAAGTCAACTCTAAGAATTTAGAGATATAATTCTTAGTGAATGGACCGTTAGAGGACGTGTTCATGCTGTAGTATTGTCTTGTAGAACGATAGTTACAGGTCTGGCAACCCAACGCCAGCATCGCGTTGCAAGGTTGGTCTTTTTCCGAACTCATCGAATGTGGACTGGGTTAAGGTACTGTTTATTAATCAGTTAGACGGACGTCGGCAAGTATGGAGAAGAACCGGAGAAAGATACGCTTCAATTTGTATTGACAAGCGACTTCCATTTGGAGGCGGGTCGATTATGGTTTGGGCAGGAATCCCTACTTAAGTGCGTGCTTAAAAATTAGTTTTTATACAGAGTGACTCCCTGCCAGCTCCATAATCACCATGGGCGAGGATAGGATTTTCATGCAAGATAATGCTAGACCTCACAACCTATCAGGATACTTGAATGAAGTGAGAATTACGCGGTTTAATTGGTCGGCCATCAGATATGGACATGAATTCCGTTGAACATTTATGGGATGCGCTAGGACGACGTATTCGAAAACATATACTAGCTCCAAAAACAGCCCAAGAATTCATAGGATTGCTCTTGGAAGAATGGGATAATACCAACCAGAATGTGATATTTAAATTAATTTTAAACTACGCCTCGTCGACTTCAAGCAGTCATTAGCGCAAGAGTAGAATATACATTTTATTAGATAAGGTACATGATTGCTTACAATTTACAAATATAAGGTTAAAATAGAAACTACCAAAAATAATTAATAATTTCAATGTGACCTCAAATTTTTGTTCACCAGTGTATTTAGTGCTGGAAAGTAAGTAAAAATTTATTGTTATATACATATATTTGTGTCTCTCCAAGCGTAAATGCTTTTGTAGAAGTAAGTTCTCTATTAAAACCGATGTTTCAAACAATATGTATATCATTCATTTTCATTCATTCATTCAAGTTAGGGTGGGCACTTGATGTCCGGGCACTTGAGCTTGGTGTTCATTGTACCATCCCTATTGATTCTCTTACTTCCACTCGAGCAGCTTGGTGTTCTCTATAAAGCCCAGTACCTTGCCCAGTGGAAACTTGAGGACCTTTCGAGGGCTCCAATAGATCTCTCCCGAAATATTTCTGCCTGAGTACCTTTAGTTCCTAACATGTGCAGATTACATGTAAACTCGTTTCCTCCTGTAGTTCGCATCTTCTACACCACGGTTCACTTACACGGCCTGTGTTGTATAGATGCTTTTTCAGAGGACAGTGTCCAGTTACCAAACTAGGTCAAAACTAGTTAGGGACTGCAAACAATCCCTCAATGCACTGGCACGAGACAATACGGTGTCTCTGATTTGGGTGCCGGGACATGAGGATATAAAGGGCAACGTAATAGCCGATGAACTAGCCAAGGAGGGCTCTAAGAGACACTTCATGGGTCCAGAGCCCGTATGTAGGATTACTAAGGATTCCGCAAGAAGGGAAATCTGGACCTGGTTAGATAAAGAAAGTGCAAAGAAATGGAGGTCGACTGAAGGTCAACTCCATACCAAAACGCTGATAGGGGATGGGGATGGTAGTTTCTCTGATAACCTACTCAAGCGCAGCAAAAAAGAAGTTAAAACCATTACTGGAATGGTAGGTGGTTTACTTACTGGTAATGGTTTTAACTTCTTTTTTGCTGCGCTTGAGTAGGTTATCAGAGAAACTACCATCCCCATCCCCTATCAGCGTTTTGGTATGGAGTTGACCTTCAGTCGACCTCCATTTCTTTGCACTTTCTTTATCTAACCAGGTCCAGATTTCCCTTCTTGCGGAATCCTTAGTAATCCTACATACGGGCTCTGGACCCATGAAGTGTCTCTTAGAGCCCTCCTTGGCTAGTTCATCGGCTATTACGTTGCCCTTTATATCCTCATGTCCCGGCACCCAAATTAGAGACACCGTATTGTCTCGTGCCAGTGCATTGAGGGATTGTTTGCAGTCCCTAACTAGTTTTGACCTAGTTACAGGGTTTGAGACTGCCTTAATGACAGCCTGGCTGTCAGTCATTATATTAATTTTCCTCCTCATGTAGTCCCCTTTTGCAATCATTTCTGCACAGGCTGCAAGGGCGAATACCTCTGCCTGGAAGACCGTTGAATAGGGTTAATAGATATATTAATTAAATGGATCATTTCGAAAAGACCACACTTCCATATTCTTATATATTCCTACTTCTTTGACAGCGTTTGACAGTAATTCATTGTAAACGTATGTTTTCCACGACACATTGGTTGGGTAAATATACATGAGATATCTGTGCACTTTTTAAAAAATCATAATTACTATCAATCTCAAGTACAAGACATGTCGAATATAAAAGATGTAAAATTAGAAGCCGAAGACGACTAACAATAAGTAATAAAATATTTTTTAGAAAAAATGCAATAACTGCAGAACGGTCAAATAAAATTGCAAAAAGTAAAGGTACTTATAAAGCTTAAAAATAGGTAAATTCAAATATGTAAACATATACAGGGTGTTCAAATTAAAATAACAAAGTAGATGGTGATTTCCGGTATAACCGAAAGCGTTAGAATCTGAAAATATTTTACCTAAAGAGAATGCAACCGATTACATCTAATTCTCAATTTTCAAATTTGCAGTTCGGCTAGAACCCGATAGACTTGTAATGAACAGTCTTGCTGATACACCCTGCATGGAATAACTCTTAAATGTTCGAACATACCAGGTACTAGTCATTTACCATAAGAAATGACTAGTAAGGCATGTGTCCAAATAAGTATTTGAATAGTTATATTATTTTGCAGTAATGGCAATAAAAAATGGTGGCATTAGAGTCAACTGGACAGAAGAGAAGATGGAAGAAACGTTTTGGTTATCAAAGCAATGTCATTCCCAAATATCAGTGTTAGAGCGCTGCGGCACTTTCCGTCGTACACTAAGAAACCAATTTAAATCTGTGCCAGTTGGATGGGAACACTGAAGGACGTGATTTGGCTGAAAAAAAAATATAGGTTTTGCTTTATTTTATGCTTAGTGTTAAGGTGCAAACAATAAGCCAAAGTGCTA